>AXCM01001693.1:0-38402 GCA_000473375.1 Anopheles culicifacies | reverse complement strand
TTCCCAAAGGTTTCATAGTGTTGCAGTTGATGAATTACTCTAATTTGGGCGAAGACAGTTTGCATTTTTCATACTGCTTTTGTCGGTTGATCGTCTCTTTTAGATGGTAGTGCCGAAAACATATTGCTGCAATTACGCTTATCGTGTCGGGTGCACTTTATGGACCAAGCTTTTCATAGTGTCAGGTTGCTCCAGAAAACGGGTATTGCAATGAATCTACTCAATTATCAACCTCTTCCCCAAAGAGCCATGCTCTCCAGTGATGGTCGGAAACATAAATCATACTGCCCCTGTCATCGAGTGTACCCGAATTAACTTGGATCAAGAAGCAGGGACCAACCGAATGTGGAAAAGATATCAGTCTCTCGGTTGCAGTTGGTTAGCAAAATTTGTCGCATGTCAACGAACGCCGGTGGGTTTTCAACTTTCGACGCTGATTCGAATGCATGGTGCATAGCTGTGGCGCAGATTGCATTTTCGTCAGCCGCCAGTATGCCTTACGATCGGGCACACGTTTCCCGAATAAATTACGCGTCTAACAGCCGTCACAGAACGCGACGATCGGCCAAATTAAATTTAATCATCATCATCTGTTCAACGTTTTGCTTCATACTGCAACACTGGTGGTCACTGCACCGCGTTTGTACGCAAAATTTCATCAACACGGCGTTACATTATTTCGATGCTCATATCTAAAATTTGATGTTAAAGTGCTGTGTGACTTCTTCTAGAGAAGAATAAAAGTGTTGCCCGTAACATACAACTCACAACGTTTGGGAATAAGAAATGAGTGTAAACAACTTTTTTCGGCGTGATTTAAAAACTGAAAGAATCATTTTTAAAGATAAACTACAACACGAAAAAAACAAAACGTCCACAGCTTAGCCACCATGACCGATCTACAACGCAGCCGGTTAAAGCGGAATTTCACTTTCTATAGCAACGAAAATAAACATCGCAACTTACGTCGGCACGCAAAGGAACGTACTGTGATGGGGGCTATAGGTACGCCATAACAACATACGCCGGCCGGTCTGCCCGGTGTGATTTTATCACAAGGGAGAAAAAACGACCAGTGAGCCAGGAGTGGGTGAAAGGGTATTGGATGCGTATATATTCGGCTCATAGCGCTCAAAGGGTGGCAAGTAGATAAAAGGCATCCACACGCATTTGGAAGGGAAAATCCGTGCAGATTTATTTATATTTTGTGCGAGCACAATGTGTGGCAAGGCGCTCACGTCACGAGAGCGGATTGAAAAATGCGCTTAGTTTTCGTGCGGTTCTACGCCGTTGCCGGTGAAGAATGATGCTAATGGTGTCTTGATAGGTTTTAGAAGTCGATCGATCAACTCACATTCCTGATGAATTCGGTATTATGAAAACAAACTAAGACCAGCATTTGTTAACACGCACATGCACAATAAATGAATCATTCCATATAAAGCATCATAGTTCCGTGTGATTTATGCTTCACCGACGACGAGAATGATATACATTTGAGGGTTACGATGTTGGCAAAAAAAGGCAAATCATGAGTTTTAACTAAAATATTTCAACCTGGAAAATGGACCTATGCACAAATGGTTGTCAAAATTTTGACGATTGCTAGTATTGAATTTCAGAGTTTACTGTGATGACGGTGGAAATGTAAAAATACTTTTGTCAAAGTACAAATGTGCATTCAACAACTAGGCAGGCTATATTTTGCTGTTGAAAAATGGTTTCTGTCATTTGGCCACTTTTAAGTTTTTGTGAGTACTCGTGTGAACACAGGTGCAGCTGAAGTTATACAATATTTTCATTTAACATTGCAATTCCTTCAAACAATCATTTTCTTTCATTAACAGCAATTGTTTGTTGCAGATTGTAACATTCACCAAGTCAAACCTTCGGCCACGCAAAAACCTACCCCAAAGAAAGGGCAACAATCGCGTGCACGCCGCATAACCGATCGGTAGCAAAACATGTCCATTTTTGCATCGAATGCTGTCCATCAAGTGTGCGCAAGTGAAGGGACTTGAAACCATCGCACATGAAACGGCCATTTTTGGCACTTTGACTGTGGCACCAGAATGCGATCGAAGCGATTCCACACGCAGACGGACGCGAGCGCCCGTTCTTTGCTGCGGCATGTCAAAAGAGTGTCGAAAAAATGAAAAATTTTCAGCCGTTCAACGGCGAGAACCGTACAATTCGCGACGATCGGCACACAACGCCGTCAATAAGTTGACCATGCAAATTTATCCGACAGCTGGTTGGCTTCTGCAGAAGCACTAAGGATTATGTCCGGTAAGGAAATTCCTTTCCCACCGGTACAGCGATTGGTACGTAATGAAGCGTAAGCACGCACCAACCAAATGAATGATTATTTGTTTACATCCACTTTAAGCTTCCCAACCGTCATCTCGCAGACAAGTTATCCTCTCAATCAAATAGTTTCATGCTTTTCTTTTTACTTCAAGCCAGGTTGGAAGGGAACGGATTCATGTGTTGAAAATAATTGCCTGTATGGACTGTTATACATCGTACCAGGGATTGTCCAATTCGCGGGGGAGCCGGAGGAATGCGCACATTTGATAGGTTGGAGTCATCTATGGCACAGTTTACGAACGCAAACGCACGCCTATACGCGACAAGATAATTTGCAACATGCAGCAATCAGTAGGAACAAACCCGCTATGGCCACCAAAGACGAGTGACAGACAAGAGGGAAAAAGTAAACGGGCGCAGTTGATTGGAATTAAAATGTGGCTTAACTAAGTCAAACCTCCGCCGTTCCGTGAAAGGACCTCGGAGCATGACCCGTTTGTTGGTTTTTTGTTTGTGTTATTATTTGCCATACGCTCGTTTCGTTTAATGTCGCACGATGTTTGAAGTGTGTCGTTGACTATGTCATGCGCTTCAGAGTAGATTGTAGATGCTGTGAGTGTTGGGTTATTTTTTGTTGTACCAAACATACAATGGTGTTGAAGGCTTCTCTTACGGTGTGTGGTAAATTTCATGCTTCTTGTTTGTTTTAGGGTGGAGTTGTGTGACTTAGTGGAAGTTACGGGTGCATAAATTAACTCGATCCTTTTTCCGAACTAATTTTTCTATGTCGCTTGCCACTTGTGTGTCGGGTCGATGATTGAAGGGTTGGTTCATGTTGCGCAATGCGAAACGGTTTAGCAAACTGGACATGGAATATGCATTTAAAGCTAGCTTTCGCTTAAAGCACAATCATTAATCATGCTGGAAATGAAATGTTGGTTTTATAGATTCGAAATGGATGGCTTAAATGATTAATATATTTTCAGTGTGATTATGCTATTTTGATGGTTCTTGGTGGAACAAAACAAAATTTTTTTCATTTTCTCAACAACCGTTCTCATAAACATATCAGCCACGTTCCCTGTCCGTGAAGCAGGTGCATCCGTTTCTCGATGAGAAGTGGCGGTACCATAATGTGAACGATTTAAACTGCACCATTTGTTTGCGAATCTGTGGCAAACGGAAATGTAAATACGATACTGCTTTCCTGTGAGCGTTGTTGTTTGGTACTATTTTTAAAACCAATGGAAAACGAAACCTTTGCTATCGGTGAATCTATTTATAAACTCGCCGCGCTGATTCAAATCACGTGTTTGGCATACATTTGGTACCTTGTGCACACTTGGACATTACAACTAATTTATCACCGGATAAGAATGGACCGAAGTTTAAATTTGAATTTTAAAAGAATTCTTATTTCTTCTTTTCGATTTTTACATCCGGCGCCTAAAAAAACTCTCAGTCCCTGTTCTAAGAGACAGACACAGGTTGAGCTTTGTGTCTTTCACTGTCTTAGAACAATGAAGCTGGCTGATAAGATGCTAAAAATATGCAGTTATAATACCAAAACATTATACTTAAAACATTTCATTTCAAATTCAAATAAAAATAAATTAATTCACTTGTGATAGATAATCTTCAAAACTCTGAACAATATTATGCCGTATCATATCATTTGAAAACACGTAAACCCCAGCCAGAGTAAAAAATTGTGAAAGGTTATCCCCACTTTACGTTACAGGATGTGACGAAAATGGACCTGTTCGACTAATGTCAAACTTTTATTACATAGCTGGAGGACAGATATTTTTATGGCGTGTCATAAAATAAGGCAATAGCTTCAGCATTTTTTTTAAATACATTTTGCAGCACTGCAAAGCTGCGTGACCGATGGGTTTCGCTTACAAAATTATATCCCCGCAAGGCATCTGGCTGACAGAACGTTACATGCTTTCAATAATTTATTTAATTATTGAACGTTTTGGTAATCCTCCAAAGGGAGCCAAAGAAGCAAACCGAAAACTCTCGGTTGAATTGATACGTTATTTCTGTGTTACTACTCAATCAGTCCCATACGTTCGGTAACGGCTTTTCGCGCGTGAATTCATCATCACGACGAAATGCCGTGTAAATTGCCGCGTCGACAAATGAATCCATTTCACGACACCTCGAAAGGGATTTCTGCAAAAGCCGATCGCCAGTTGCGTGCCACGCGCAATCCAGTGACAACGGATCGGCGTAAATCCAATAATTTCTGTCACCTGAAAGCCGCAAGCGGATTGGTAAGTAGTCGATTGCGGGTTACGGTTGCTTGTTGGCATAAATAGTTGCCGTCATACATTTCCCATTGGTTGCGTTAAAGCTTTAGTTGATATGAATTATTTTTTTTACAATAACACATGATCACGCCAAAAATATTGTTATAATTGAAGATGTGTTGGACCAAAGCACGTTGATACATAGTTTTATATAGTGGACAATAAACTGTACATGATACCAATCTGATTCTTTAGAAAGACTACAAATCTTGATGACTGAAAGCTTCTGAGTCCTCATTGTGCCCATACCAAGTTGACAGCGAGTGTCATTAAATTGGCATGTACACAACATAATGCGCAAGACGAATTAATATGTACGATCGTACCAAAAGCCACCACAATGCTGATGATGGTGAGGCTGGTATGATCCCATAATTCAATCATAAGCTTCATCTTGTCAAGCCTGCAACGGTGTTCCCACGAATGATGGAGCTGGAGGTGGTGTACCAATAAATCTTCCATAATGTTCAGTTTAGTGACGCTTCATATTGCGAGAATGGCGATTGAGTCGCTGTTCAAGGGCGTAGAGTAAATTGTTTGCAGGATTTATTATGGTACGGTGCATACCCAGCATACCCAGCTACAACGAGCTAGGTCGTGTTACCTTACATTAATCTAATCTAATCCGAGATAGTCTCGACTGTATCGACTTTACAGTCTAAAGAGATCTATAATAAAAAAAAAAATAAACAATAGTCACCGGAGATGGTCTATTAGATCTCCGCCGATTATTTCTCTCACGGCCTCGATCGCATAAAGTCATCGTGTCGAGGTTCATTGTCGATAACAAGATGTGGTTTCAATATCAATCTGCACCGTCCCAGATTTTGCCATCCGGCTTTGCGGTTATCGATACGGAACACATCAATAGGCGTAAAAGAGTTTTTTTTCTCAAGCCGATGACATTGGAGTCACATTTCAAGCGGAATTAATTTAACGCCAAAACAGTCCATTTGGAATTCGATTCCGATTGCTATAGCTGAAGGCAGAAGGTTTCCTGAAATCCGGTCACATTATAGCACGATTGTATACGGTCAACCGTTCGATATAACGGAAATGCCTTAAATTTCAAGGTATCACATTTGCATTCACATGTTGCAAAATCGATCAGTCAATTAATATACACACACAAAATTAAGACAGATTACACAATTATATTTTTCTATATTGGATCGCTTTGCCCTTTTGATTCGTAGGAAAAGCAAACTGTTTTTCTTGGAGTTTAACGATCAAGATTTTATATCAAGTTCCTCAAACACAAGAATGCCACAACTCCATTTCAAACCGAACTGAAAGCTATGAATCATGGGTATATTTTTCAATTTTAAATGAATCATTAGTTAAGCTCAAATTCAGTTCAATAATTCAATAATATACACAATTAATGCACAACAGGCTTTAAAATATAGTCCTTTTGTTTATGGTCAATGGATTAACGTGATAAACACTAGTTCCCTAACAACGTTCTCCAAATCACCACATTACGGTGCGAGATCCATTTCTATCGTCACTCCTAATTTAACCTGTTTATGTCGCACCCTAATCATATCCAACTTTTAAATTTGTTCCAATGTAGGTCGCTCTATATCAAACCCAATAACGGGGTGATCGGAAGCAAATAAACTTAAAAAGGCACCACACAAGTCACGTCCGAAAGGTACTCGACGTCCAACAAAACTAGTTGCTTGATTATTTGAACATGTGGCCTAACGGGCTTACGTTATCGCTCGCGATAGATAAACACGTGGAAATACAAAAACGCACTCAAGGTTTTGCCTAACTTTGATTCGAAGCACAAACCACTGCACTCTGGTCACTGCAACAGAAACTGAAACCTATCCAAATGGCAACAAAATGAGATACCAACAAAAAAATGCAACACCCTCGATCGAACGCGATCGCGCGCAGGTTGATTGCGTTTTTGAACTTGTCCTCTGTCAGTATGCTATAGCCGTACACCCAAACTAATTCTGCCACGGTTTCCTATGGCTGTGAAAGAAAAATCTGTCTTTGAAGCAAGTTCATTCAACTCAAAAAACTGTGCTTGCGTGTATGGCGATCGCGAATGCGCGACAGCCGGCCACATTTGAAAGGAAAACGCGCTGCATCTGTACCGGTCCGGGCACCTGGTTTTAAGTTGCCACTAGACGATGAGTTGGTTTCTCTGAACGTGATGACAGAAGGGACAGAAGAAGACATGTGCCAATGTACACTTTGTTGCATGGCAATGTTGATGTCCACTGCCACTGTTCAGGCAGGTCTGGTCCGAGAGCATCAAGGGTGAACATTAATTAATTCTGGCTGTCATTAGTAATGGAAACGTTCAGGACGTGAACTAACGACAAGTGTCGTAGAGTCTTCATCAAGTGCGTAAACGAAACATTTGCCGACCAACGGTCCGTAGCATTACTACTACATATGATACGTTCGATGCTGTAGATACAACTACCCCTAAACGTTACTGCATAACCTGTCCATTAATTGAATGATCCACATCGTCACATCGACATGCAAAGTTGGCGCTGAATATTCGGTCGGCTGGTCGGGCAACTGAAAAGGTTGGACGTTACAGTGAAATCAACTGGACATGTCATACACTTGTGTTCGCAAGTGCACGCATTGAGCGCATCACTAATGCAAGATGGATCACAGATTTACTGCACTTCCAGCCTCACGCACACGAATCCCGGACGAACACAAACACACGCCACTGCCAGCTGTCGATCGGTTGTCGGTTGGTCGTGTAGCCATCGGCAACAACAACCTTGGCCTCAGCAAGCTTATATTGTACACCCAGCCAGGTGACTTTCAAGAGAAGCTGACGTTGTTTACATGATCTAGCAAGGGAACCACTGTTTCGTAGGCAAACTTTTTTCAAAACTCAGTTCACTACATTATTGGGCACTACAATTCAAGAATTCGCACGCACACACACACCTGTTTGATTTCACAACAAGTAAGATTTCCTTGAGTAAACTCACTCAATACCGAACAGTCACCTCGATCTTGAGCTGTATCTGAGCTGAATGATGCTTAAACGTGGATAGAAAATATTTTACGATCGAGGGTGAACTATTTAAAAGCACGTAACAATAAACAAAATCACGCACATTATAAACGAGCTTCCGTAGAGTATCTATTCGACACGGGATTGTACATTACGCACTATACGCTCATCAAAACACGCACAAAACATTAATGACCGCAAATCGGCCAGACAACAGCGAAACCATTCGGTTTACACGATTCGGGGAGCAGTTTGAAATTACCCAACAAAATTCGTACACCTAACTGACAGCCCCCGAAACTGATCTCGAGTCGGCAAGACTGATCTCGAGAGGGAACGTTCCGAACTGTACGGTGTCTTGTTTTGAACTGATCACTCTCTTCCTTGCGTCGCGACGGAGAACACTAGCGACTTCTCTTCACACAAATCGTGCGTCCGTCGCGAGATAGCTGCGTCAGAAATTAAGAAGCGAAAAATCCTCTCACTACACCCTTCCCTAGCGTGTCACCCCGTGTCTATGGGCAAACAGCAGGCTCCATTCGGTTCATGTTTTGGGGCGGTCGAATGTGCAAAAAGACGCACGAAGTTTGTCAAGGACCCGGTGGTACGTGTACCGGAGTGTTGCTCCGCGTTTGTGTGTGAATCGACTGACTACTCCTAGTTCGTGGGGTGACTGTGGGCTTGCGTAGTTTGAGCTGCATGGTGGGTGCAGAAGGACGAAGGAAGCGAAAAACTTGAATTATGTCATACGCAACGTGCGAAAAGGAGAGAAGCTTTGAGACCTCCGATATGCGACGCTGTTGTTATTGCTTATGGTCTGGGCGGGGTGATGATTGGGTGGTGTTTTGTTGTACACCCATAGACACCGAGAGCGACCCACAGGGCTACTGTTGTCCAGCTCGAATGGTCCAGCAGCTGCTCGAATATCACGCTGACGAACCAACGCTGGAGGCCTCGTACGCAAGAGAGCTATCAAAACGAAAACATTGAGAGTGACAGTCCCAATGAAGAGATGATGATTACCGTTCATGGAGCCAACCTTACCAACAGGCCGTGGGACAAGGTGCGCGCGAAAGAGGTGTGGATTGATCGACACCGGTTTTAGTAGGTCTTACCAGTTAGACAGCTGCATAGATAGGCATTCGCAAGGGGGACGAGAAGAAATGATTGGCATTGGCGCAACGTTGATAAGCCGGCGCTGCAGCCATCATTCAACTTCCATGAGTTGCGCCACATTAAGGCATCCGTTCCGGTGGCCGTTATGTGGTGTTAATGCGATTGAAAGTAAAAAAATGCAAGGTTTCACAAACAATAAGACTACAGTCTGGATAAGCGTTAAAGTTGGCTTCTTCCTCTGCCGTGCGCTTACTTTTGAGTGGCCGCAATGTTGGTAGACGAGCGATGAAGAGAATCAGAACATGTTATGTTTTGCTAAGGGCACAGTAATCTGGTGGAGGTTTGATGTAGTCGTGTCTTGTATTATCATTTCTCTCACATTCTTAATCATCATTGTAAAATACTCGTACATTTTGGTGATTCAGCTGTATCCCAACATCATCTAAACGATGCAAGATTGAACTGAGCACTATTGATTAAAGATCATCAACATTTTAATAGTTTCATATCCCAAGCACATCCCACTTGTTCCATCCCATTTGGCCTTAATTCGGATCGTTCGTTGAAAGAAATGCGTCACAAGTTTATGAGCGCTTACTCCCCAAGTGTCAATTGATCGGCCAATAAAATCTATTACTATTGGCATTGATTTTCTCAACACATTGACTTCAAAGTGGGACGAACTGCCGAGCGTGTAATGTCTGCCCCACATGGCACATGGCATGGTTACAACAGTACACCCAATCCGGCACGCAAATAAAACCGCAACATCCTCAAGAAATATACTCATAAAACAGTGATATACAAATAAGCTACATTGCGCTGCTGTACGGCACTCTGTAGTTAATACATGCCACTACACCGTTAGGCTACTACAACGTCGACTTTAGCTCGGTAACGTTTGCCGTAACCGGTAGCAAACCACACCAGCAAACAGGCTCCCGTGAGCGATTAAACTTCACTTAAGCTACGAGGCTCGCTACACGATCAAGCTAATTGAGTTTCCGGCTTAGCTGCTGTTTTGCTCGATATACGCACAATCGGATGCGGATCGAAGGTGATGACGGTAGCAACACAGTGGTGGTTGTACTAGCCCACTATGCTCTTCAAACGTGTTGGTAACCGCACTAAAAGTAGCCCCGTAGTAGCTCTATTAGGACGACGTATGTAACCATCAAACGCGGATTCGCGAATGTCAACCGAAATGATTGATGGGTACATGTAGCGGCTGACTTCCAAGCGGAATGCCACCGTACTTCCAGCCGTGTGCACGTGATGATGATGATGGCGATGACGATGACTAACCGACGAAAGCCGGACGTGGATCTTTGGTCCGTTTCATTTCGCCGATCGAACGTAAACGGCTTACGGTGCGCGCTCCAAAGAGTTACGCCGTTGCCTATTGCCAATTCCTGAGCTCGCCCGTTTTAGCAGCAATGAAAACATTCTACACAATTGGTGCTTTTTAGGTCAGATGGTTCGGTATTTCTTTTATTTTAATACCTCTCCAAACGCCCACATCCCGATCAGCTATGGGTGAGCTGTGCATTGTGTTTCAGTGAGCGATCTGTTCATAGTTTTTTTTGTCTTGTCTCGTATGAGGCTTGTTTATTCTGCCCCATTGTACGCTAATTATTATTTGCGCTTAGTGTGTGACGAGTGTAACGATGCGTTGGGTCTATTACTTTCAAATATTTACACACCCGCCTACAGGGTCAGTAAAGGCGTCATATTGTCCAACGAGGATTCATGTTGTCGAGCGTCTTAAGGGTAGCAAACATTCAGCCCCATCTTCGACGACACGTATGCCCGAGAGCACAATAGGACCTTCAGAAAGTACGAGCAGTACGTAAGCTTAATGCACAATGCTGAGACACTACTTGTTAGGTGTCACTGTTTTTAATTCTCATGCATTCGTTCATTTTTGTTTCAATTTGGTGTTACATGCTAGTCAAAAAGACGCTTCGTTATCCCTTATGGGGGTGAATTGCATCCTTTAACTTACTTTGGCTGTAAAATTGTAAAATAAAGGGAAATACCTTTCAACAATAATAGAAATTGCTATGTAATTTAAATAGCTAGCCATAAGCAAATGACCATAGGAAACTAAGATAATAAATCCTTTGGTTACATTACTCAAGGGTTTAAAACCTCTGTCGGGATGCTGATGCAAGTGATGCAAAAACATCGGTCCCTTTCGGGGGTACGATCGATCTCGATCGCACGACGTTGAAATGTTGAGTGACAGGTGATTTACATTGGCTTTAGGAGTGTGTGGTCCAATTCCGCAGGCTCCATTTCATCATCCTATAATCCGCTCTTTGACAGAGAGAGATAGACATCAGCTGTGATCGCAGGTGTTGGAAGTGGAAGATGAGGAGGTTGTGTCCACGACATGCAGTTTTGAGGACTGACACGATTGGAACCTTTCACAACCACGGCACGGCTATTAAAAATCGGGTGTTTGCACAGTACCCTGCGTACGTGGATTTATCGTTTCTTGAAGACTTTAACAAGTCGGACGATCCAATACTTTTTGGGGCCTGTTTTAATCGGAAGTCTCATGGGAGATAACCCCACCCCGTATTACCGACTGATCTGCAGCAAGGTTATCGAATGAAACCATAATCCGTCCAACGCTTGTTTTATTCAACGTTCCGAATCGAAATTTGCTTTCTTTGTGCACTCTTCAAAACATACAAACCACGGAGCGCTTGCGACTTCAAAAAGCCGACGACACGGTTTTATATTATTTATTTTCTACCATTTTGTTGACACTTGGGAAATGAATTTTACGTTTTGCTATCTTTTGCACCGTTCGGACCAAGATGTAGAAATTATTTATTTTGCACTTTTAATACGTCAGCACGAATGCAACATAATCTCTCAACTGGTGTGCATCATTGCAGACGATGTTTTTTTTTCCGCGTTACAAATGACGCAAGTGTTGAGAGTAATTAAACATCGTACACCGCTGCTTTTGGCGTGTCGCGTAAGAGTATCATTTCAAGATTAATCGTGACATTCATTTCCAAAGGAATTGAGGATGAGCAATGAACAGAATTGGCGTTGACAATCAATTACTTGAATACGGTTCATTTCGTCGTTTGAATTGAATAATTACCGGCTAAAGAGCATAACTTTAAAATGAGCTAAATCATCTTACCATCAAGCGTTAACGCAGGGATGGGACGCAAACACATACCTGCAAATAAAAAAAAAGATAATATAATTAACTTCAATAAAAATTATCTTAAGTATGAATGATTTATACACACTAACAAGATCGCAAACAATAATCATTTCATTGCTTTATTTTATTACCATTGCCGGCGTTTATGATCGTACACGATCGCTAGCAAAATGGCGTAAAATTTCCCTTACACGATACATGATGCATGATCGATAACGATTGATTAATGTCAAAACCTGCGCAATAACCTAATGAGTATTCATCAAACCACACCTGTGCGAGAAAACCAATGAAAAGGGAATTAATACTGTCCAAAGAAAAACACTCCCGTAAAGTGTTTTAATTAACCAACACGATCGTACCTACATCAACAGCAAGACTTTTCGCTGCATTCACACATTTCGGTGACACGAATGATTTAATAAGCAGCTATGTGTTTTTATGAACACAGTTAGGTACATGTTGTACGGTTTGGTTATCAAATATCAACCGGTTTTTCACATGGCATGCCATGGCATCAAAACACAAACACAACAAGTAATGGTGTAAAAACAAACCAAGCAATGTGCACTTGATTAAGGTCTCATTAAGGAAATATGACGAATTACAAACTGTCATACGATCATTGTTGCATCAATAAATTCAAAACTGGCACGATGGGACGCAAAGAAAGCGCAAAGAAAGGAGTCAAGGTAGTGTGAACATCACACCATGAACGAAACATGTTTCTTGTACGGAATGGCAAAAGCGTTGAAATGAGCTGCTTTTTTTTTGTTTTGCGCTCGCATGACGATATGCAGAACGGAATGATCTTTGGTAATAATTACATTACCTTTGAAGATTTAATTGCTTCGCAATGAAAGTAAGAAAACGAAGTGAATTCCCTTTAAACACACAAATAAAATTAGTTAAAATGGACAAACATGTACATGATTGTTGTTATATTTTTAATAACTGACATTTCTCTGGCTGGATTTAGCGGACTCGTATGATACAGTGCATAAACTTGCCAGCATAAAAAAAGTACGGCTTTATGACAAAACCCCACCAAAAACTCACGATCGCAATTAAGTTGCGACGTGCATCGCCATACGGATGTACTTTCGGCATATGAAAGAAAATCAATGTATACAGTAACCAGTAACCGACCGAACTGTTCTGTTTCTGTTTCGTACCATACAATTAACCCAACTCGCATCGCATTGCGTATTTTTTACGACTTCGATGCCAATTTAGCGCGTTCACTTTTTTATGTGGATCGCGTTTTACGATTCTGCTGCTTGAAATGAACGCGTATTTTATCTGGATAATTTTTATTTCCTTCTCCAAATCGATAACAATTTGCGATGCCATTGGGGAGATCTTTGAGAGCTGCAAAGGTAAAAGTGGTACCGTTTTGCAGTAATGATACAAAAAATGTATAATTTCCTACTTGTTTTTACCGTTCTCATTCCTATTTGATTATTTTATCAAATATGGTTTGGTTCACGAAAGAGGCATTCAATCAGTGTAAACTGTATGTCATTTAATGCAACTTTTAGCTATGAGCAATACGGCCAGACCGTTATTATTGAAATAAAAAGAAATACACACATTTACGACATAGCGTACAGACAAATGAATTTTGATTAAAATCTTAATATTCAATATAAAACATTCAAAATTTGCATACAAATATAAAACTCTGCCAAAATTGAAAATCAACGTTCCATTATCTTTGATTTTTGTTGAAACGCTCACATGATCGTTAAAAAAAAGTGTACGCCTAATACCATTCCGGGTGCATTGAGTATCGGTTTTATCGAGCTCCGTAATCTCCTCCCCCAAAAGGGGAGCACGCGAAAACAATCATATTCAATTTTCCAATCTCCCAATCATCCTCATTCAACAGTAGAACACAACATCGACAACAAATGTCTCAATAAAAAACTTCCAACGACAAACTCTACACCACGGTGTATCGCCCATGACATCAGACGATGGACAGATAAAGGCATCAAGGAGAAAATACACCCTCGTTCGGTTTCGCTTGGTTTTCGGTTAATATTTTACAACTTCAATAAATTGAGTTTGAGGGTGCATCGGGCGATTCATCGCTGATAGACATGCAAACGCCAAAAGTGATCATCAAAATGGACCATCTTGTACCTCCCGGGGTTTGATATTTCGCACTATAACGTCACATTTGCTGTTGCGTGTATTTCTATCGATGTCTCACAAACGATTCGTGTTTTATATTAATAAACATTATTTGTTTATTGTACTTAGTAAATACAAGTGCAAATATTTCAATGGTTTGCAGAGTTGATTTCACACCTACAAAGTTGTAAACCAAATGGTCTACGAAATGCAAAACTAAATATAAATACAATATTAAAACGAAAGGCTTGGTCATAAAATGACCAATAGCACCTTTCATGTAGCTTATCCCTACTTTCCCTTACCGGAAGGCGTTCTGTAATACTTTTTAACACTTTAATTTATGTACTGCATCGCTTACGAACATCCTGTGTCCCTCTTGTCGTGCAGTTAACCCACTGCCTGGTTAAGATATCATTCGCTACCACCGACTGTTTCGCGATGCCGATTATTATTATCCTTCCGGAGGTGCCCTTTCATGTTACTCCGCGCACCAAGACAAAAAGGGCAAAATGGGATCACGGTTTTTGCCTTCGTTTTACGATGCATTACCGGTTTTACACTGTTTGTCGGTGAAGCAAGTGGAAAATACGCACTCCAACTGTATATATGCCAAGTGCCACTGCGGGAGTGCAGTCCGATTGACCCGAAGCGAAAGTATACACTCGAACAATCACACCGGGACTGCTTTGGCGGCAGTTTTATTCGACATTTTATCTCGATTTTCCGCAAACACTTCGACTGATCCCATTTTCATGGTTCAACACGCTTCGGGTTACAGCAAAGCCGATAATTTATACCAGCTTGATGGTTTATTTTTTTGTGGCTAAATGCGAAATTCGAACAGGTAGAATACAACAGAAATATGGAAAATGGCCCTCCCTGCTGTTGAGGAGTGATTTTATGGTGGAAAGATGTGACCATTGCCTTTGGTGCTCCCATATTTCGATCGGTTTGCACCACCATACCGCACTTGTTTTGTTGGTTTGTTCAAAGTTATTTCTTCTCCTGCCAGGTTGGTTGATGAAATATGGCTTCATTTAGAAACGATTGCGAGAGGTATTAAAATACAGTTTCCTTTAAAAAAAGAAAGTGAAACGTTGAAAGAGACCGGCGTTTGCTATTAATTCCTGCAGCTCCTACCGAGCTGGTCAGGATACAACAGCAAACCTTACAGTACGGCACCTTGAAAGCATTGGTTTTATTTTATTGCATCACCTAGAGCCAGTTTTATTTTTGCCGAAGATCGTTATCTGGCGATTAAGATTGCGCAGCCACTACAAGGTTCCGGTTTAGGTTCCGTTTTCCTCCTGATTCGCGCCCAAATCCCCCACAGATCAGCTTAAACGATCCCAATACTGTTCGAGCAGCAAAGGCAATCACGAAGCAATGGTGATTAATGATCGCTGCCGGTCACTTCAAAACACGATCGAATTGGCGGGCAGCCGATGGCCTAAAGTGCGCCCAAAAAAGTCCGATTTTTGTTTCTCCAGATCGGCAATAGAGTTGTAGCAAATTGCGGTGTGCGATTATCGCTGATCGCACTAACGTACGGTGTGACAGTTCGCACAGTGTTTGTTCATTTGTGCGACCCTGGACATTGATGGATTTAAGGCGGGAAGGTGTAACACCTTGAGCGCCAATAGTAGCCCCAAACACAGCCCAAACCGTTCCGGATATCACTCACGCAAGCGATAGAGGGCACAAAAAGTGTCAAATTGCTTTGTTTTGTTCACATGTTTGTACAGTGCTTTGTCTTTCATCGTAAACGGTTTACAGTAAACACATTTTTCAAAGACGACGAGTCTGATTGATAACCGTATAAAAGTGGTTCAAGCTATGCATCAAATTGCGTAAAATTAAGCTCATAATTTACGGTGAGATGAAAGAAGTAGATTGACCCAGTTTGTAAAAACTTCTTGCACGTGTGTATCACTTGGTGAGCCAAATCGGTTAATGTGCTCACGGCGCATTTGAAGTGCATTTTCCGCTTTGATACGTGTGCATGGCGTCATCTAATTATGTGACATCAAAGCAATGATAGGCATGCTAGAAGTTGGTAATAGCGTCATAGAATAATGCGATTGTTTCTTTGGATAATTTTAAATGTCGCTGTATGGTAAGGATTAACCAACCCACAATGATTCAACGAAAAGAGGCTCAGTTTTCGTGTACTTTCGTATTCTACTGACAACTGAAAACATATGGTTCAAAATCATGTAAAACAAATCGGAACATGCCACATTCACGAAATCATCAAAAACAATTGGCCGATCTTGGGTTTAAATGAGCTGTTTATACGGCAGAAACAATTTGTTTACTCGTTCGCCGTTGTTCATTGGCGCAAAACGCATCAGCGTGCACGATAAGAGGCTAATTTTGCCGGTTTACAACACTCACATATTTAACTACATTAGCGCATTAGCAGTGTGATTAACGCCGCCGATTCAGAACTGTTGGTTGGTTGCCACTTGGAACGATCTGCAAAGTGCTACACTTAAATTGCTCCGAGGGTCTGATCGACGTTCGTCAAGTATGCTGGCAAGTGGTTTGTTCAAGCAAATTAAACTGCACACTGCCAAACGGTTCGATCTTGTTTGAAATGCACGTTTTTCACTTTGAACATTGTACAGTTCCACTGACGGTTGGAACATGACCAAGGGGGTAATTTTTGTGTGCTTGTGTTACTTAGATGGGGGTGAAAGAACGATTGAAGTCTATCAAATAAAATTTTATGTGATTTTAATAAATACCACTTGCACGATATCACACATCTAGTGACCATTGCTAAAGCAATGGTTTGAAAGAAAATTTCATTTAATGCATTTGTTTAGTTCAGAAAACTTCCGTGAACTTCTGGAACGTTTTGTAAAAATGTGTATGAAAATGTTAGTAATGTAAAATAAGTGCTGAGGAGGTCAAAAACTACTCGAAAACGTTCGAAAAGAAACCACCGATATGATACATTGTGCTAGCTACCGCTAGATGGCGCTGATACACACAGTTGCTATTTGTTTGGCACAGTGGGTACTTTCAATACCATGATGTAAAAAATATTATTTTAATACGAATATTTTTGAATATTTTAAAAACTCTTAAAACTAGGTTTGAGGTAAATTTAAGCAAAAGTAGTTCTTGCACATAATACGTTTTCTTTTCTCTGCTATATGCATTGTTTACAATAACAAACTGGAGAGCATTTTAATAAGACTTCATTTAACAATTTCTTGTATAATATGTTTATATAAAATAACAAACATTAGATTAAATATCCTATGGTATTGTGTCCAACCTATCGGGTCAATACTTGGAATAATAAATTAGTTTGCTTTTGTTTTTTATCCTATCACATAGTTAAATATTTGAAAGTTGAGACAGTTTGAAAACCTTTTTCTATAGCTCGATTCGGTTTTAATTGCATTTAATCTTACACAACCATATCTAATTACCCGTCGCCCGGCAACCGGTCCATCGAAAGGGTGTTGCTGCTAATGTTTAACCATTTCTCCACTCATTCCTAGCAAATACATGCCAACAAATGCGCCCATATCAGCTAAACTTCAACTAAACTACTGCTTCTCGTACAATTCGCATTTCCTCCAAGTGTATTTCCAACACGGTATGATACGTTTGCTTCCAATTAGTCTACTAGGTACGCAAAGCTGAGACGGTGCGAAACATCTACCACAACCGGTTCACCCGTCGTCTCTAATCGTGTTGCAGTATCATAAAATCAAATATAAGGTGTTAATGATTGCGACGACGGGTCCGTCAATGTGCTTTACTCCCTATGACTGGATGCATTCAAACATTTCTGATTTTTGTGATCCCGAGATCTTAGCAAGAGTTTTACAACTTTTCCTACGATAAGTGTAACCAGTATAATGAATTAGAGCCAGCACCAAATTAATGACAAGCGGTTTTGATGGAAATCTTATTATATTCTGGACACCGCTAATTGGTTTTGCTCAAACAGACGACGAGAGAAATATTTTTCAATTTATTACAAATTTTTCTTTGCATGCCATTCTCCACTACTCAGGATAACAGCTAACATAACACATTTATCATTGGATAACTGCTAACATAACACATTTATCATTTTAGCGTGTCAGGATCATACATATGTTCATGGTATCTATCGGTATGTCGTGATCTGGACAACACTTTCGGCAACACGGATTACACATGCAAAGCATAAAAAGGGGCAACGACGGAAAGCTGCAGGATATCGTGATCATTTCAAATGTATATTACATGAACAGTAAACGGTTAACCATTCATCAGCTGAGTGACTTTGGGCCGAAGGTATCAAGGATTGGTAAAACAAGTTCAAGTATTTTAAAGTGTATGCATTCACCTAAATCTTGAATGGAAGTGAATTTCCGTTAAATAAACATTGTAATGACTCAATACGAGCCTCCATTATTGTATTCAGATATTCAATTACCTTGATCCTCTTACATCACTATGTTTTAACCATTTGGTTGATTTTCATGCAGCATCATCTTCTACACTTTATGTAAACTTGTTTAAGAAAAAACATAAATTGTGCTATTGTTTGTACTAAAACTGAAGCACAGCTTGATCGAATCTCGTTCTAACAATGAAATTGTCAAATGAATAAATTCATTGCAATTCAACAGGCATGGCTTCCAGGCGTCTCTACTTCATAGGATTGTGTGCCTGAAGACGTGGTGCAAAAACCAAATCGCATCATTACATAAATGTATCCCTTTTGCACCTTTTGCTCCAAGCAGCGAGGTGAATGGTTCGTGCAAATTGTTTATAAATTAAGTAATCGCTTCAAACATCCAACGGTAGAAGTGATTGGCAACAGCTCGCAAAAACTTGGTAAGAGGACGCACGCGAACATAAATCGCAGCCAGCATTCCTACCACAACCATCGTCACGTTCATTAACACACGAATCAGCACTGTCCGAGGTTCTGCTGCATGCCAAATTGAGCCCCAGACCACCAGATGCAAACCGACGCACCCACCGCTCGATGGTTCACTCAAACAGGTACCATTTCGTAAAATGCATTCCCTCACCTAGGTTACGAAGCCATCGATTTCCTAGATGCCTTGAGGGCGCTAGGAGCATTAAAGGGTTGTGGCTAATCCAGCTAACCTAACGACCGAGTAAACACTTTCTTTGCTAAGCTGCACAAAAACAGTAGCTTGAAGGCTGTCGTTTTGTTTTTACTGATTTCTTGAAGCTATTTGCAAAACGAGTTCGCTGCTCTGGAGTCATTGATGTCCTTTTTTGGTCCATGCGCCAGCGATAGTTGAAGTCAGTGGTGTGTTGCAGAGTTTGTTAAGCCTTGCACAGCTCTTAGCTCGAATAGTATAGCGCGTAGGTTGTAGTATATCGTAAGTGATTTAGTTTGCAGATTTTATATAGTAATGATGAATGATCTCTCAAAAATAATTTTAACAAGCATGGTACTATAAGTAAACAATGTAAACAGGACGAAACAGATTATACCCAACGAGCAAAATCGTCGTGCCTCCTCACTTTGGCAGGATTGATCGTAAGTTAGGCGGAGCGAGAAAGTCAATTTAACAAACTTAACTTAGCTTCAGCAATGGTCAAATTAAACTTGAACTTTCTACCGATTGCACTGAAAGCAATTATGATCATTACGACTTAACAATCCTGAACCAACTTTTGTCCCACAGGTGCACTCTCACATTTCTTTAACTTCAATTAATTTGCAACACTACATGGTCACCCTTTTTCCTTTCCACTCTTAATCTCATCAGCATGAAAAGAATTTTAATAAATGAACAAATCTCCAGCGATCTCCACCGTCCCAATGCTAGGAGGCGGATCAGCGACCTTAAGACCCCGGGGCAGTTTTCCTGCAATCCGGGCAACGCGCTTCAAAGCCAAGCAAGACATTTGTCACAAGATGACATTTGCAAATGAAATGCACTTTGCATCTCGGTGGGTCATCGAGTGGCGTGGATTTGTTTTCACTTGTTGTTTTGTTCATCGCATAAGCAGAAGGATTTATGCGTTATCGCGCTCTGTAAGTGCCAATCAGCCGTTTACATGTTCAGTGAACAGCAACGGGTAAGATAAATAAGCCACCGCTAAATATGATTTATCGATGCAAGCGTAAAACACGTGCACGAACACTTTAATTGGTCTGCGTACGGTGCAGGGTGTGTGCTAAAAAAGAAACTACCAGAGAATTACAAACGAGAACAAGCATAATATTACTGTAGGGTGTATTTAATTTAGTGACGCTGGTCTTTCACTCGAAGGGATCGGTACCAAGATCCCACCCGGGCCGTACTCAGAGGACTTCACAATGAAGCCTGAAATGGAAGGCCAACACTTCTTAAGGTCGTAGTGGCACTACAGGAAAAAGAGTGTATTTATTTTATGCGTTTTAACGTTATTATGGAGATAAAACAGTGTTAAAAGGAGGATGAGAGAGTAATTTTATCTTAATTTAAACAAAAAAAAAGCTAGAATCTATGTAAATCAATAGCATACTCGGGTCATGTGAAAATTATCGACATGATTTATGATGAAGCTTAAGTATACAAATCATAGCTTCAGTATGATGTGAAGGACGTGTTTGCCTTCCAGCTCTACATACAGCCACATTGCATTGTGATGCAATAAATGCACAAAAATCCTCAGGCCCAGTTCAGCTGCACTTGCACCAAACGCAACCAATCAGTGGAAAAATCAATCATGCCTTGAAAACCCCACCCCAGCATGCTCCAATCATAGATCGACGTGATTTACGGGACCGTGCCGCTTTGTGACTCTGTCCAACATTAATCATTCCATGGGATTCATCGCGGAAAACTCCCTTCGCATCAAGCCAGTTCGGAACGAGTTTGCAATGTGTACGATTTCCCGCAGAGACGCATGCCTGTTACATTTGTGCGCCTCCATTTGCTCAGAAAACTCCTTCCCAATGCGTCATTGCCTTTCTCTTGTCGCGTAAAGAAATATTGTACTTTTTGTCATCGACTTTTCTTTTTTTTTTCTTTCTTTATGTGGCACTGGTGGTGAATATGGCATCATGTGAGGGAAATTTATCGTTACATTCATCTCACGTTTCGTTGACCTGAATGGGGTAAAATGCAGCTTCACAACCACCGGTTTAAGATGGCCAAGCCCAAAAGTGGTGTGTACACGTTCACCGAGATTCATTTGCGGTGCAATACATGTTTTTTTTTTTGTCCACCACCAAAACGACCTCACTGTGATGTGGTAGGTCTGGGATAAAGAGCTCAGCTGCTGCTGCACACATAGAAAACATGTTTCTCTCTCTACAAAGCAGGACGAGCATGGAGCTTCATGTTTTATGCCGACGGTTGATGTGACGTGACGTGAGCTGTGGCACAGATGACAGTGCGGTGTGCCAGAGAAAAAAGGAGAAAAAATTCACAGAAAAAAGAATCACACCACCAACCAAACCTTCTCAGGTGGCAGCAGCCATGCTGTTCCGGAAATGCCATTACACATATTCGATGAACAGCGAGCTGTTGCCAATCCATCACTGTATCGGTGCAACTGCCGCAGCAAAAAAAAAATGTGACGTCGAGATATCTGTAACAGGAAATTGAGTGGCGTCTAGTTTGAATCGTTGCTTAAATTGTAGCTTAAAAATGTTTGAAATTAAATAACAAACAAGGTATTTATTTTACTTCAATTGATAAAGTGACACAAACTCTTTGATTTGCCTCTTGAACTTGATGCAACAAATAAACTCACTCAAAGCGTTTACCGGTTGTCATCTTAAGCGTGACCGTTCAACGTCTTAATAGGAATCATTTTAATAGCTCTACAATTGCATTCATCTCGTCGAGTATATTGCATGGTTGCAGGAAACTCGATCCGCTGCCAAATAGACTGGCGTCCTATGTGCTCGTGTCATGCTACTTTAGCGCAGATACGATTTAGCTTGACACGGTAGCCTGATGAGTCAGGCACTAATTAACGCGGACAGTTCCTCTCTCACACACGCGGGAGACATTCTACGGCATAGTGTACACGAGCAAAGCACAGCTGTTGGCATCGGGACTAAAATAAACGTCTCATCTGGCGAGCAAACGTGCCCGCGATAATACGCCCGCAAAGACTGCCTACCGCTTGATCGACCTCACGAAAGGATGAAAGAAACCTTATCGTTCGTGTCAAACGTTTGTTCGCGTTGTGCTCAATGGACATTAAATGTGGTAAAATACATTGAAATGTCACGATCGTTCCGTACGGGAAAAGCGAAGTGTATTTAACGATCGCCTGTTTTGTGCTATTTTTGTTACCGAACATGTACTAATTTAATGGTAGTCTAAAAGTAAGCGTAAACATTTACAACGAAAACAGCAGAAGTGCGTCCCGATTCGAACCATGTGTCTTTTTGGATTATTTTGTTCGCTGCATGACCTTACGGTGTTCACCGATCAACCTTCGCAGTGACGCACCAAGGTTTTGGGGAACGCGCATAAATTCACCCGATATTTGATTGTTCAAACGTGAATGTGGTGGCCCTTGCCATAGTAAAACCAGACAGCCGATAAGGAAAGGAACCCGCACAGACGGAACTTTTGCATGCGGGTGTAGGAAAAATGTTACAACAAGAAGGCAAAATTAGTTAGTCATCGACCTACTGATAGTAAGCAGCACTGGAAGTAGTTCACAGCCCGCAGACAGTATTGGTGACAGTAGTATGCAAATGTGCAAGTTGCGCTTAGATTAGTGATGAACGTTTATAGTTTTTGTGGCAAATAAATATGTTCTTTTATATTAAGTGCTTCAAATTAGTATAATATTAAAGGAAAAAAAACAATATTATACTGTAATTTATGAATGCATACCAGCTGCATTAGCGTTGCACAAATTTAATCATTCTACCTTTTTTTTTTACTTTGCTATTTTAATCTCGTTTTCTTTCATGCGATGACAACATAATAGATAATAAATTAAATGTACAAAACGTACAGTCTACCACCGGATTAAAGGACCAGTACAATTTCATACGTAAAGCTACTCGTAGCCAACAGGTATGGATGGCACGCGCGTCGGCCATATGCAAAACATAATACCTACACGCGCTTCCACCATCCGTGCATCACTTCCACAGTGTGGCTCTACGTCTTGGACCACCTTACGTGTATAGAAAATGTTGCAGGTCTGTGTACGATCACAAGCCAATAGCAGGATCGCAAGATCGAGTACGAATATTAAACATAAGCACCTCGTGGAAGGGAAGCATAATCGACGGTGTTCACCATACCGTCCGTCGATCTCCCCAGTACGTCTCCATAGACATTTACCCATTCACCTTATCTTCTCAAACCCTGATAGATGTCGTTGGGAACCGTTTTACTGTATGTTCGTTTGAAACCTAATCTTTGCCACTCGATTTACGCGTCAACGTAAAGGGGGTGAGCAGGGCGGGGAGGTTATTAAAATGAAATTAAAATATAAAGTGCATGACCGCAGTGTAAATGTGCATGCCGGGTGGTACAAGGGGCAAACAGACCGTGCAGTGGCAAAAGCAAACGCACGCCATGATACAGTGGTGTACGCATTTGACGTAGACAGTTTGATCGTTGTTGGAAATAAATTATTATACTTTGCTGATTTGATTTTGAATTATCAAAACTTTCAGCTTTAAGGAATTGAAAAACAAAAACATCGTTTTACCTTAAAAAAACCATTTGAACAACTTTATGTTATAGGCTACACTCTAATGCATAATCCCACAGCCAGTAATGAAGTGGAAAAAGATTTTTTTGACACGTATCGTACCACTGCTGTGAACTCTCATTCAAATAATTGCCAATGCATTTCCACTTCTAGCTCACACCTCGGCACGCTGTATGCAAGACGGCAGGACACGCACCGTCTAACCGAGCGTATGGGTGCAATTAATCTTACGTTCGGTGTGTTCGGACGCGGGCGTTTCACTGTTCATCGTGGCCCCCGCAACGAAGCATAATTATTGATGACAAATTTGATTGAACTTTGACAGGTTTCAGCTGGCGAGAGGCCAACAGTGACACCAAGCAGGACGAAATTTGCTAACACGGCCGATCGATCATCGCCATCAATGAGTGATCAATCGTGTGCTTATTGAAAGGCAAAATTTTGGTTGCTCTTGTCACTTTAAATTGAGTCGTATTATACTTTATTTTATGAATAATAGCATAACTGATGAAAGGAACCATTTTTTATATGTTTTATTCTATATAGGGAAACAAAATTTACAAATGAACTACTGACACTAATGAACGTAGCTCCATCAACATGAAAATGTAAGGTATCTCCCGATTGCATCCCAAGATTGCAATTCCCAGTAAAGACCAATCTATCAACAGCGGCATCAGCAAAGTAGATTCTCAAACAAAACACCGCTATCGATGAAAATGATCACCTTTAGCTCTACGTTCCAGCTTTCCAACCAACCAAGCAAACCAAACAAACAACATCACATCATCAAAAGAGGTGCTGCGTTGCAATATTCGCCATTCTGAACCTTCTCACACTTCACGTGTGGCCTGCCGCTACAAATAATCCAATAAATACACTAAAACTTATAACAAAATAAACGACAGTTTCACATAACCGGTTGCACCCCGGTACGAGCATCAACCCCGTACGATTGGTTGGGTGTTTTTATAGTTAAATCAAACGGTGGCCGCCCGCTGAAAAATAAATGCATCGCACATGCATGTGTCAAGCGATCGATGACTAAGATGCACTGGAATGTGTTCCAGTTTTGTGGCAACGTGTGCATTCGCCGACCGATTTTCCGACCGCCGCCAATTTTGGGATAGAAACACACATTCTACAGCACAGCTGCAACTGGATTGAGAAATGCTCAAGCATCATGTTGACAAGAACTAGCGAGTGCAGCTTGCACAAGAAAAAGACCAGAATAAACCATCACGAAAAGGATACGCCCCACAGATGGGCGTAAGATCCGCTAGCACTAAGATAGAATGTGATTAAAATCTTTCCTCGTAATGAAGTAATCTGTCCGTTCGTGGAGTTAGCAAACTCAATCAAAACTGCTCCTGCAGCTGCAAAGTAAGGCAAGGCGCAGTTGCAATTTGCGATGCAATTCGCGAGAAGATAAGAATATCTCCGTGATGCACTATGTTGCGGGAACGGGACCAAGCGCAACACCAAGAACTTAAACGGTTTCGATTGTACACCATTAACGGTGACATGCGATCCTTGTAGCAGATACGGTGATGGTGACGGTGTTACAACGGATTTACGATGATCGTACACCGGAGCTCAGGCACGATCACCTCCGATCGACTCTTGTGAACCCTAGAGCGCTTTTCAAGTGCGAAAACAAGCACACAAGCTACTGCCTATGGTCGCCGGCGTGGTGATTAGCCGTTCGATAAAATATGAACCAATCGATTCGATAAACTTATGGATACACTTTTATCGAACTGTATGCGGAGAGGTTTGCTTTGCCGCATACCGAAAAATCAATAAATTTGCAAAGAAATCATGACAAACGCATACGCACTCTTAAACTACATTCATAGAGGAGGGTTTTCTGTCAGAAGTACGCTAACACAAAACAGTATAGTTGAACACTTTATGAACTCACGGTTGTTTACTTTGTAGCCCAGAAGCACAAACTTGTTTTCCTTCGCTTAGCGATTTTTAAAACAAAAGTATGTAAAGGTATATTTAAATTTCAAAAGTATGTTTTATGATAATTTTGTATAAAACATGATTGTCTAGATGTATCATAACACGTTTGGTAATGAGTTTACATCCGAGCTGAAGTGGTGCTCCTACGCCTGAGGAACATTTTGGCGGCTTATTTTACCTAAAGCCCACCCTAACCGGACTCTCATAACCTACATAGCCTACCCTTACCTATTTCCGGAAGAAAAACACATAGAGAAGCTTCATTTGCGTTACCCATCGAACTGTCTTCGCAAACAATACAAATTTCAAATAACCCCCCTCGAAGCTATGCTCGTAAAACAGTCGCTACTCCTAACGCCAACGGGACCGTTTAAGTAAGTTGTTTGAAAAGGCCGCGGGCTGCATCGTTGATAATGCAGCAAAATCATATAATGCCGAGACAAAATACATCGTCCACTCACTGACGATTATCGAGACGAGAACCGTTTCTTTGAGGAAGTAGATGGCTTGAATTACACATTATGTACCGTGGAGAGAAGCTAATTGATAATAGCTCCCAGCGGTGCAGCTACATCGATGGTGGACGGTAGAAGAAACCTAGAGTTTTAAATTTATGTTTTGCATTAGTTAGTTTTAAAATATGTGTTTGATATAATAAAATAAATACACCATTCAACAAAAGTTTATGAAACTCTTTACTGAAATGGAGTTAAAATAAAAACAAGTAAAATAAAATATCAATGTAAAGTTTGCACAAGCTTGTAGCTCTTTAATAGGGATACACATTGGCTTAATCGTTAAGCGTAATCCACATACAAGAAAACTATTACCTAAGTCATAACAGTACAGTACACGTACAGCTAATCATAACATGGCTGCATGATCGATTGGACAAACATGCACAATGCACAGCAATGGCCGTTGTCACGCTGTAAAGAGGTAAGGCCCAGCGATGGCGGTGGCGCGCACCATGTTTATCTTAAATTACTGCTTTAATTATCGAAATCACATCGTTATTATTCCCCCATCAACATTACCATAAATCTTTTTTATTGAAAAACATTTATGGCGATCGACAGCTGTGCCATTGGATCGCGAATCGCGTGCCTTAGAAGCGTGCTGTTGCAGTTGTTTACTTTTTTCATAATCCTGGTTTGACAGTTTGGTGGTCCCCAGTTAGAAGCAAATGTATATACAAAACATACGAAATGATTAATACGCTTCATTGTTAGATACACAGATGGTTTTGATAAAATTTCTATGAAAATTAGAAATTCTGAAGTGCTCACAGGCAAAGGATATCGAAAGATCAGCAATTTAAAACCGCTTACACTGATCGTGCTTAAAATGAGGTTCCGCAAATTTATTGGATTGCACGCAACTAATCACAGACCACCGCAGACTCGAACCGTTTGCTTGCAGATACTCACAAATCCTTCCTTCCATCAAGGCGAATAAATAAATGTACATTCTCATTTACGCTATCGTACACACCGAAGGTCCTATTAGAACCTTAAACGCGTCGGTGGCTCAACGACATGGTGGCTAAACAACCGTGTTATTGGATGGTGGTTATGTCGTGTACACGCAAACCCATAACCTGACAAACGCGTGCGTGCCTGTGTGGTGCTACCATATGCTCATTGGCACTGAGTCATCAAAGCTCGTGCTTTAACGGTAGGTGGTTTTGGTATGACGTGCAAGTGTGGCTAGAAACACTGAGAATGGATTTACGATACTCTATGATTGGCAACATTTTAATTACATTTTAATTCATTTTACCGATAGTTGCAAGGCAGAGCATAGTTTAACGATTGCGTTCACGTACACACTTGTACGAAAGACATAGACTTAGAGAAATAGGATACCTTTCAGTTAGTCTGCAGGATTTTATGTTGTAAAAATGGTCATGTAAGAGTATTTTTACCAAAAAATAAGTGGAGTCGTACAAGACACTTATTGGACTTTCATTAACGATTACGATGATTTTAAAGAACTTTATCACATTTTCAGCTCAAGTAAACAAGTGATAAGTTTGGACTTTAAATACCTTCACATCCGTTACGTTAAGCTCAATACTCCCTTCTCATTTCGAGACATCATAGGAGAATTTTGCTGAAAGATACGCATTTTTTTTTGCTGGAAAACGTCAAACACTAAGTGGATTCCCTCACTGTGCTTCCTTCATTACTGCATCATGCAATAAAGATTCAACCTCTCTTCCCTTCAACGTTCGGTTACGTTGCACAACCGCGTGTGAAGAAATGTTTTGGGATGACGATTTATTTACACAACCGCACGCCCCGAATGATGGCTTCTTGTGGAAAGTTGCTCTTGTAAGCACTTTAACGAAATACTCGAGAACGTCTCGAGGATTGGAAGGATGGAAATGGTCGGGCGTGAATAGTCAGAGATGTCTGCTTTTGATCATGTGCCAATGGCAAACGTTCTGTTTATCGGGAGTGATCTGTGGAAAACATTCGCGTGAAAATTTGCTACAATTACCAACGATCCACACATTTCCAAGCAGTAGAATTCCTAGCCCGCGTTCCATTTTCCTCGATCCTCGATCCTCGAAGATATCTTTTCGCTTTTCTCTTTCTTTCACTTTCTAGAATGTCTCCGTTGATCGTTTTCATTTTGAAAGTAGCATTGTGTTTGATAAGTTACAAGATCACGTTTTTCATCACATGGTTTATAGGATTCCAAATGTGCATAGAGATCCCAGGTGGTATAAACCAAATTGGATTGCTCATATAGCTAGCAATTCACACCGTAAGTAAAGCTTGCCCAGTTAGTTGGCAGCTATCCACGACCGGTGCTAATTTGTGTTAATTTGCGACGGATAAAATACTTGATGCCGACGTTCACATTCTACACCCAAGCTCGGTAAACATATTTCTGACATCTGCTCAACATGAATCCGAGATGACGCGGCGTTTCGTTACACGAGCCAACATACGGACTCGGGAGTGAATGCAGGTTTGTGACGATAAGACAAACCGTAGGCGCCGTTGAACGAGTTAACAAGAAACATACACCCTTCCATCAAGTGGGGCGTTTTTCCATCATCAAATCAGCTGAAAGAGTTTTACTGTTTGTGCGGCAAAAAAAAACTACCGTGCCTATAACGCTCTAGTAATAGATTTATATTTCCAATGATTAAATGCCACCATTGCGATCGAGCATGCGCTCCATTGCTCATAAACGCACATTTAAGCACGATCAGGTCGGTTTTGGGGGTACATGAAGCATAAAATCGTCACCGAGCCACTACCAACACTGGGCACGGTGCTGACGGTCAACATGGGCATTATTTATGTCCATATAAATGTATACCCTGCGCAATCCAAACGTACTACACTCTCTAACGCTGGAGTGCAAATAGTCCATCAAACGGGTCGACCCCATGTGTACGATTGTGCAATACGTAGCAATTGTGCCATTTCGTGCACAACGAATGCACAAACCCTCGCCGTGGATTGGCTTTTTTTTTGTTTTAAATGCACTCAGTGCAACTTGCACCGAGAGGGTGGAGCCTTTGGGGCGTGATTTCACGGACGGATAAGTTTAGGGGTAGGGTTGCTCCTTCGTTTGCTTTAGGGTGCTTTGGACACCAGGAATCTAAATGTCGTATCACTGTTAGAACAAGTGAATGGAAGTTTTTTTGGAACGAAAATGTTATCCCCAGAGAAGTGAATTCAGCACAGGGATTATTAGGAAAGACCTTTAGAATAAACTACTTCAACTTGAACTATAGGTTGGCGAGACGGGTGATGAAATCCAATGTAGAGATAAAGTTGACCATTAAGGGACTACTTGAGTTAAGTCACAAATACTCAAACGCAGGCAATATGTAGACCCACCATGTTGTGGTTCTACGTGATCCGCCATAGTCTGTGGTGAGTGGAAATGAAAATATCTGAATTAAATTAACAAACAATTGCTGGCCAAACAGGTGTTATTCATTACCAATATACAAGTAAGAATAAGCTGCATAAGAAGTTCACCATCAATTAATCAATATATCTATGTCTATCAAATAATTTGCTCATGGTTTAGATCGTAAACATAAGATCGTTTCAAACATGAACATGAACCCTAAACCATCGTTTGCCAAATGCATTGCTTGCACGCTACATTGCTGAACACCGCGCCGGACATCGGAAGCGATCAAATCAGCGATTCATTTATTGCGCCCTTGCGTATCTTACTACAGGGTCGCTACACCAAAACCAGCCCCAGAAGCACGGCACACTGACCGATTGCTCTAATTGATCGAATGCAAGATAGCTCATATAGATCCAATGCACGTGACGATCCTTGCACCGCGATACGATGGCTCCCGGTTGAATAAGTTGCACATAAAGCGACATGGCCCGTCAGCATGATTCGTCGACGACGCGTCTTCTAAGGCAGCGCTCAACAATTGAGTCGTTTGTGAAACCGGTGACGTGTTCTGGGCGATGGAGCAAAAGGCAAAGGGTTGAAGGGTAGAGAATCGAGAACGAGGTCGGTGGGCCTTTGCCACTGTAGAGCGGGGTGAACAGACAAGTTGCATATGCAGCTAGAACTCATATGGAAGTGATTTTTAATTTCATTGAAGGGAACAGCACGAAATACAGTTCTGAAATATGTTGTTACTCTTTTTCATTGGAGAGTTTAGAACATGTCTTTCAGTACAAGCACTGTAGTTCAGTTATAAGAGCATTTTCCCATTTAAAATCAAAATATTGTCTAAAGCTTGGTACTTACCTTTCTTCCTTATCATATTTCGGGAACGTGACGTGCATCAGCTCCAGCACGGAACTTTCGCTCTGCGGCTCGGCCGAAATGCCCTGAGCACGCTGCCTCTGTACACCTCCGTGTGTGCCGAGCTTGCGGCCACCAGGGGATACCCCCGTCGCACCACCACTCGTCCGGAACACACTCTGGAACTTGTCGAGGTGACTGCGCAACTCCGCCACCTCATCGTGTTTATGTCGCAACAGATCTTCCAGCTCACGGATTCGAATGTCCTTCGCCTGGACGACTTTGAGCAGCTCCTGGACCTGTGGTGACAACCCGAGCGCTTCCCCGTCGCCTATGAACAGGTTCTGCAGGATGCCCTGGACCTGCTGGTCACCTTGCAGCTGGGCCAGCTGCTTGTAGCTGTTCACCGTAGCCGCGTCCAAATTGTTGTTGACGGTATCAGACGCGTTGGTCGGCACCGCGGCCGCCGACGCGCTCTGGTCACTCATCTTGCCGTCGCGATCGTCGTGGTCGCGTGGAACACTCGCGGTCGCGTATTGTTCGCACCTACTGTTGCTACGCCGCTGCGAACGATCTGTACTCGCGAAACCGTCCGCGTTGACTGATGCGGTCGCTGCAACCGATGCGGCCGACGCGGCAGTCTTCTTCGCGGTCGGTACCGATGTCAGTACGTCGCCGAACCGTGGTGCAGCAGCAACGGGCGGTACGCCGTACGCGGGGGACGCGAAGTTCGTGTACTTCAGCAGCCGGCCGAGCTGCTGGGCGTCGAGTGCGGTTGCGCCGCACAAGACTGTCTGCGTCTCCTGCTCGACGGCCGGGCGCCGTGACGCGAAGCACAGCCCGTCAAAACACACGCGCATCCACACGATTTTTGCTGCTTGCTGCCGGTGGTGTCATAAAAATAAAATCTATATGAAAAGCGAGGGAGACATGGAGAGAAAGAGAAAACCAAGGGAGAACAGATCAGCAAGTGAAGGTTGAGTTTAAGATCAGCAAAGGTATGGATCGGTCATTCTGTATGGTATTTCTGTTGTTGATCAACAATATGGAGCTCTGAGCCTTAGAAGAAATGCACTTAAAGTTCCTTACAGCTTTGTTTAAAATCAATCCTCTTTTTTTTTGCTTTATTGATATAGTTCAAGCAATGTTGAGTCCTTATGGTACCTTTAACTCAATCATTTGTATCATTTGCTATGAGCTATGACTTAACGAATAATTCAACGTTATTTGTTTTAATGAATTAATAATTTTAATAATTGAAAAGTGTCAAAACTAAAAAAACACACATTCCCTTTAACAACGTCATGTCTCACAGACGATGAAGTGTGAAATTGCTATAGATTGAATTCATGTTTCAATGTTGGCCCGCTTCTACTACGACAACACCAGTAGCTACGCGATCCAACCCGATCACTTCCGGCGCCACCGGTTTATCGGTGCGACCGTCTAAAACGGAAATGTATTTCACCACCTAATTAAACATTAACCCATTAGGCAGGCTCGCTCGAATCGAACTCATAGTGGCGTCATAGCTTTCAATACTGACCGTGCGTGGCGAACCTGATTGACAAACGATCCTTACTGTCGATCGAATGAGACTTGTCCTGCTTACTCTTCTAGCGCATCTTGCCGACGAAGAACCTGAACATCTAACCATTCACCTGATTCAGTGTTGATCGGGGATGATTTAAGTCCCGCATTTGCAGTATCCGACAGCAGCCAACACCAATCGATCGTACCGCATGCATGCGTGCGTTACAAAAGCATCATGGTATCCGTACGCGGTATTACTTGCTCTGGCATCGTAGAAGCGGGTTTGTTTTTATTTTTCATTTTTTGCTGCCTAGCTGAATGAAACGAGCAGATTAATTTTTATGACTGCGTTCGTTCTTTCGCTGCCTGCTACACGGCACACCGTTTGCAAACACGTTTCACGCATAAATTTTCAATTGATTACAATTATTAAATAATTGAAAAGAGAAACGTTCTCCCACCCAGCGGCCATTGCTGTACCGCTAAAGGAAACTGGCACACAACTGGAAACAACGATGGCGGCGACAATCGATGCAAAAAAAAAAAGCGCCGTGCTAAGGGTTATGCAGTAAGAAGTGGCAACACGAAAAATGCACCACAACATAGCGCATAGATATTAATGCTTTCGTAGCACTCGTCAGTTCCGTCCCGGGCGCCCACCCGCCTGTTTGCTGCTCTTTCACCGTTGCTCTTTTTTTGTACTCTTATCTATTTGCTCGCTTCCGAGCATGCGCTTGCACATGCGAGCCGTAACCTCGCATGGTTCCGTTTTCGTTTTTGTTTTACTTTACACCACGCAATGCATCCTTCTGCGCTGCATGAGTTGCATTGAAAAAGGTGCATTACATTAATTACAATCATTAGAAGGTTGTCGATAGCGCACCAAACCACCTCTGATATCATTCAGTTGCGCTTGGTATTTTTGTTGTCATTGTTTCTTTCCTTACTTTACATTTTAAAATGTATTCTCGAGAGGGTCTAAAGCGACTGGCGTTGCATACTGCAGCTATAGTGAAGCTCAGCCGGATCGAGTAAATTTTCTGATGGCTGTGTGCATGATTTATAGTCACCATCATCGAACCGGTCCCGGACGCCACGCTTCGTGGTGATATCATGAGGTTTGAGTGATGTTTTCCGTTTTCCCGCCACTCTGTACTAGCAGACAAGGGCTAAAGTTCGGTGCATGCTGTCAGCTTTGGTTGTTTAATGAAGCCATAAGCGAGGGTTGATCGGTGAGTAAGCGATCGGGGGTAAGTGCATTGAACATTTTATAAGCTCATTAGATCAAGTAAAATGGATGAAGAAATTATTCAGCGCAACATCTTACCGAAAGGCGTTATGGTTTGCAATGTGTATATTTGTCACTGCCATTGATGAGATTTATTCAAAAAGGACAATAAAATAAAATAGATTTCCATCAAATTTAACATAATGATAGTTTGTTGATTGCTTTCAAACCGTCTTATAGGCCAAATACAGCAACCTTCAAAATCTATTGCCTGTCTGGGCTAAAACACTGAAAGCTTTCTACGTGTCTGAATAGAAGATCTTTAAAAAATCTGTAATAAATCACAACGATCGAATGAATTAAAAGTATGTAATCTAAAGTGGCGTAGGACTCCACTATGCCTACATAAAAACGTGGAAACAAGTGCAAACCACGTTCTACGAAAATACTGTTCCACATAACTATGGAAAAAAACCTTTCACTGATCCATTTAGGCAGGCAGATGAAGCTGTAAATCATTGTGAAACGTATATCGCACTGAACCCTATTTTCATATACGATTATCAGTTTCCACTGGCGATGAGTGGAGAATCACGAATCACCGCTCCCGATCTAACACTCTCAGGCACACTCCTCCAATGCAATCACTCTACCTTCAGCCCACAACGGTTGCTTCAGTGGAGCTTATCGCTACCGGAACCTACCTACTGGCTACCTTGCTCGAGAGCTTGCTGCACGCTGCAGTGTGGTAATGAAACGCAAACCGACACTAATGGTATACACATGCTTCCCTTCTGTTTGATACCCCCATTCCATCGTTCCGTGCGCACAAGGTTCACTTCACGCGATGCCACCATGCTCACCGATTTCATGATTTATGTTCTACCGATGTAGACATGGACATGGAGGGGACATACAGCAACACCAGAGCATCTGAACAAGCAAGACACCCGATATGGTTGATGGTGGATGCGCCGACACATGTTAATGCGTGCGGTTACATTGTCCACGCATGCAGGTGCGATCAACAGCGAAACCTAATCTCAGCCAATGCGTTTCAATGCGGTTCTAGCTGTTTGCAAACATTTATTGTCAAGCCTTCTTTGTTGACACATCGTTCTAATCAGTAGGTTGTCTGATCAATCATTAGATCTATACTCATGCGGTAATACACGGGCTACTCTTCAATGAATTGAACGCAGTAAATATAGTAGCGTTTTACCCTCCTTCCTATGAATTTTTTTCGCATTCACACTAAATTTTATAGTTCACAAAATAAATTTTATAATTCACTTCAAAGAATGCTCATTTTTTTAAAAGCTCTCTGGCGAACTTATGTCTCGTTACAACACCCCCGAGTAAATCCTGATGAGAACGTCAAACGTACTGCGTCACGACAGTCAATTAGCAGCCGTATAATGCAAATGTGCTACTCAGATGTACTGTCCACAATCTACAAAACTGGATTTTCCATGCCATAAATTGAAGAGATTTATTTCCAAACACATTGCCTGTACGATCCAGATTGACGATCGAGTATACAGTGTAAGGGGTGCGTTCAAACGTAGACATTTTCTATACCATTTTCAAAAACATTCAAAATAACAGAATAAATACAATTGATTCTATAACATGATGAAATTTACACTAATTGTTGAAGTAATGTTTTCCCAAACAACTAACCTGCGGATTTTATGAAATGAAGAAAACCTTGGGAATTAAAGAACCCATCCTTATCCTCCCCCCAAAAAGAATACGGTACTGGGACAAAACTGGGTCACCGATACGAAAGGCCATCGGGTTCGTTTGTCGGGTTGTTATCAAACTTGAAGAAACCATGCGAAATTTTGCCGTGTGTGAACAACAAATACGCACCCGCGTTTGGAGAAGAGTAAACAAACCACATTAACAACACCATCCTGCAATAAATGTAAACAGCGGAAAACACTCCCATCATATGTTGGGAATCATCAAGAAGAACGCACCGGCGGAATCCTACTAATGCTTTTCTCACGAACGTTGTCCCATCGTAAAACGGGGACCTAGAAATGGTATCGTGTCTACTCCCCGAACGGGTAATGGCTGTCAATGTAGGCTTTTTAATAGCAGGCAATTCCGCAAATTGGTTCAATGAAGTGAACCCAATGACGTGGCACTTGAGGGCCACAACCGTTGAGTGAAGTTATTACTCATAAATTAGGACATTGGCACCCAGATCGTACCGTGTATTGTTGTGATGTTTGCGATCACTATTCGAATGATCGTGAATTTAATGGTTCTTAATTCGTCAGTCACTGAGAATATTGTTTGTCCCTCATGTTAAATGTTGCCGAGTCTTGTACATTGCCAAAACAAAACAAAACTCATGCAGCTTACACAAGCTATGTACTTTGGAGCTCGTGTCTACTTCATCGTTCAGCTCATATCTCCAAAAGCCAACACCAGTTTAACAGAAACATCTCCAGCAGCATCGTTGTTTGCATGCATAAATCATCGCTCCTTATCTATCTCGTGCAACAACTACACCACACGGCCTCGAATAGAAGTTCTCACAGCGTAACCGAATGGAGCTGAAAATATTCAACCATGGCGGGAAACAGTATTTCAAGGTTTCGGGACTGATCTCAGCATCGAACTAACATCCAAAGTAGCGGAACTGGCCACCCTAAGGTTGAACCGTAGAAAAAATGTGCTATTTAAAGCCCGCACCGTTGTGCTTGTTGATTCTGTTCAATTGATAACCTAATGCTATAGGAGCCCGGATCCATACGGGGCAGCTTTTCCGTATTCCCTATTCACTCACAAAGCACCTTTCGATGATGAGTGGGACAAATAGCACGTGATACAGTCCTATCCAGCTAGCGGAGCACTTCTGATCAATCAAAGAAGATGTTTCTATCGTTTTTTGATTTGAGACATTTGTCTACGGTTCACGCTAAAATGCTGCTCATACACAGTACGAACACGTTGATTAATATTATGGGGAATACTGCGCTGCTGGTCCAGACTTTTTTGTGATCTTTTGAAAGGTTCGCGTCACCTATTGCCACCTTGCAACGACCTTGCTTGGCAGGGAACAAGCTCGCTGTTTGTCCAAACACTTGGCACTATTCCAATCCGGTTCTCACAGCGTGCAATGTTTTTTTTTTGTGAGAAAGGGCTTTCCATCATCGTCATAAACTAAACGCCCTATAGCATTTGACTCAAAACGATTTCATTTCACTGGTATATTATCAACTCTTAGTGTTTTGTTGTTGTTCACCAATCAATTAATGGAAGAGAGCATCCATATTGAATAGAATTAACGCTTCAACGACACTTCACGCGCCCACCGGGAATATGTGGGCCACTGGCAATTCAATTGATTTCGTAAGTTAGCCATCACTGATTGATCGTTCCATGAGGCAGATTTTTGCTCGATGCTGATCGCTAACCTCACACAGCCACCTCACTAAGCTCGCCACATAGAAAACGATTTTGGCCTCGCACCTACTCCAAAACTAACAGGCCTAATAGAAACACCATACAAACACCTTACGTCTGCCGGTCATGATTAACCACCAACCATACCGACAACATACTGGGTACGTACCACTTCCGAAAGGGATCACCGTGTCCTGCGCTGGAGGAGCGTTCGGAACGCACTGAAATTGTTGAAATATCGCGGACTTGTTTTTAACAATGCCCGCGCAAACACACAATGCCGCAGCGCTTCGTCGACGAATCGATGTAGCGACGCAAATCGTCGCGCCTGTAGTCGTCGATGTCGTTGAGTAGCTGCCGCCGGCGCGTTATTCGATCGTCGATTGGCGCTTCGCGTTTCTTCTTGAACGCCCCGCTGTTTTGCCGCGTTGCCACCAACGCGTAGAAGAAACTTCGAATCGATTCGACTCAATTGAGAACTTGGAATACGCACACGAACACAGACGCGATTACGGACGCGGCCACACTTCACTAATAATAAGCTCAAACACTTGACTTAAAAATGGTACACACAAAAAGCACACACTTGTACACTATATGACACGCCAGTAAAGCTACTTTACTACGCCTGTTGTTAGCTGCTGATAGCACCAATATCACACCCGAGTTTTGCTGAAGACGACCGTGCGAACGATGTGAACAAGACACGCTTACAGGAAGGAACAATTTTGTTGTAAATATTTTTGCTTTAAACTCACATTAACAAGTTCATTCGATTCACCACTGTATGGAAGTAAAAATTACTGATAAGAGTAAGCTGACGGAGAGATAGAGAGATCACATTCAATTAATGAAGATTAATTTCATATTTAATAATTATTTAGCAGTAGACATTTTCTGATGTATTCATTCATTTAATTTTAAACTATTATTTTTTAACAAAAATTCAAACACACAATAGATACACTTAAAAGGAAGTCAAAATCAACCCCTAATTACGGTACTTTATTTAATTTTTTACACGATTTCCTCGGAACGATTTCTTTGCTTGCACAAAAATCACAAAAACACACTTGCACTCTTATCGATGTATGTTACTGCACGCATCTGCATGCAATTTGCTGCATCGTATTTGGGTGGCGACGAACTCTCGTATTACACACCAACACGTAAGAAGAAAAAAACCAACACCGTTTTTACGGTGCTTTTCACTGCACAAATGGCACAGTGCCGTGAAACAACAGTGTGGACGGTACAATAAACCGTGTACAAATAAACAGCACATCAAGCAAAAATTGGCATAATCCCCCGCTAGAAGGCAAAGAACGGTTCGCACGAAAGCGGAAAAAAAAACAGTATAAATTTATTCAACTCTTCAAGTGCCTTGGCAATGGCCGTGGTTTCAGTTTTCTTCGGTGCGAATGATCCCGTTCCGATTATTGCATAAAACTGGAAAGAAATAAAAAAAAACAGGTCGAAACAGACGTTAGTAAACTTTAAATCACAAAGGGTTAGTCATAATCAAACGATGTGAGACAAGTTTTATTAAAATAAAATTTTATTTTTAAAAATGTACTTCATTTAACAGAAAACACACCACATTTATAAATAAAGCTCGTCTGTGCGAATCTAAATTTGTCCTACGGATGCTACCGTATGATAAGACGGTTTAAAAATATTGCACAACCGTAACGGGCCGTCTCTGTTTTTGTTTGCGAATGTAAATTA
>AXCM01001692.1:0-38684 GCA_000473375.1 Anopheles culicifacies | reverse complement strand
AGGTTCAATATTGCCAAATGCCGAAGGCACAGGAACAGTATCGCGCGTTTGTCGTTTTTTTTTGTTATAGATATTTTTGTTTTGTTCGTTGTTTGTTTTTTTTTTTTTTTTGGTTGATAAGTTTGTGTTATTTTTATCCCATTTTTTGTTCGTGGTTCACATCCCACACATTGGCAGGGGATTTTGTTTATTTTTGTTTGTTGGTTTTTGTTTTTTTTTTGTTTTCGTTTTTTATGTTCGACGACAAAACACGTTCGAGTGCAAAAGCGGATGTAGATGGGCGCGGATGTTGGATGTTTTTGCATTCGATTCGTTTTTTGTTTTCGGTTTGCATTATGCATTACAATGCGCACGCAGAGGAGTAGCGGTAGTAGTAAAAGTAGTAGGTAGGAGTAGTAGTAGTTACGTTTTCGTTTTTAACATATAAAATGAAGAAAAGAGAAAAGAATTATTTTAGACAGGGTGTTTGACCATTTTTTTTAAACATCTCGCTTGATATTCATCTCATGTTGTTTTCGAAGAATTAGCTTGTACGAAACCGAAAGGATGAAATCCGTCAGAGTTGCTTCTTCTACTAAATCTCTTCATAAGTTATGAGAATCAAGACATTGTGCGGGGCTTGGGTAGTAATTTACCTCGCCTCGTTCTGTCTATTGGTACACTTGTTACACTTCTGGGCATCCTTTATAGTCGTTGTTGCTTGGGTCGAAAGAACATAGTTGTTTAGTAGCTCAGAAAGGAGATACTGAAGCGATCATGTCAACCGCATGTGTATGACGCTCTTTACTTCCTTTCTGTGCGGTCCGAGAACATGCTCGGCCGATGGTCAAAAATCCTGTTTTACGAAGTAGCTTTGTCGTTGTCGTTTGATGGATATTTCTTCTTCAACTTTTCTTTATTTTGCTGTTTCTTCTCTATACCCCCGTGTGTTTTGCTTTTTGGCTCTATCGAGCCAGTGAGGATTGAGAATCTGACAGACGTTGATGAATCAACACGACATATAACTGCTGCAGGACATACACTATTCTTGTTTAAAAAAAAAGGTGTTTTACATTTGTTGATTGACGATGCGCAATGAATCGTAAATAGTTTGAATTCAAATCGTACTTAACAGCTGCTTGCAGCAATACTGCCTGGTCAAATTCTATCACTGTCGGCCAGATTCTGAACTACTACTAAAACAAATTACAGCCCGTAAGCCTAGGCCTTCTTACACTATAATTTCTAAAGCTTGCCCCTAACAAATGCATTCGACGTTCGTGAGAATTGTCGAAAACCATCAAATGAAAAGAAATCGGATTATGGAGGAATATTTGTTTGCAATCTATGTAGAAGTGATTGAACCGTTAGCCAAATCTTGCCAAACAGTTGACGAGCAATTTGCCCCAACATATAATTGCATAAAACAAACGTAAACCAAGTTTGGGTCGTTCGGACAGACCGAAATGTTGCATCATCAGGTAAGAGAGGAAAAAAAACATACACATGCTATGAACAAAACACGACCGCGCTATCTTTGAAACTCGGAAACTACAGCAAAAAAAAGCTACTCTTTACAATGTTTTGCTTCAGAAGCATAACAACAGCTGAAATTAGATGAATTTACCAGGAACGAGTTTCAACAGACAGTGGTATTCGACACATGTGCATAATTCGTCCGATGTGGACGAATCTCAAAAATGGACACTAAAAATACAACCATTGCGTATAACACATATTAATGATTACATCACATTGCAATACATTTTTACACTCTCGCTCATACTTCGGCCGAGGATTTTTCCTTTTTCAAATTATTTGATTTGGTGAGTGAATACAAACGTATTTAATGGCGGTAATGAATGAATTCTGAAAGATTTGTTTAAACAAATTAATCAAAAAAAAGCCTACGATCACATTCCGAAGTGTTGTGCATTGGGTATGTGACGAGCTACTGTACCCACATACCAATAAAAAAAGATATTTAAAAGTGGAATTGTTGGTGAGTCATTCGAAACAATTTGATCAAAGAAAAAATGTCGATATCTCATGAGAAATTTCTAATTTAGCTGACATTTAAAATATTCTATGGACATTAGAACATGGATGACATGGATCATTAAAAGAAATACAGCTCTTTTATCCAGGAAATTAGATTAACTTAGAAATCAGATTCAACAATCCTATGCAAAATGCAACAAAAATGCAATGTTTCCGAATGATTCCCAGAATTAAGCTACCATTGCCTTAAACATATATTGAAATATATTTGTAGGCCGGATAATCTATGATTATGATATGATCATATCATTAAAAACGATTAAATATGCACAATACATTTACACGTTCCATTTCATTGGGAATGCAGATCGGTAAAATTGTCTGTTTAAAGAGTTAAATTGAACTCTGAAATTCAGGACGAAACTGTTCAGGAGAATCCGTTCCTAAATGCAAAATCAAACGATAACTCTGATAGAAGAAGAGATTTCAAAGATGTTCGTCATTCATGTCACAAAGCGAAACATCGAAGGAATTGGATGGTTAAAGGTAGCAGGCAACAAACGTCTTCTTTCCTTCGTTAGAGGACATATCAAAGCGAACTTACCTTCACGCAGTAACGGAGACGTGAGTGATATTTTAACCGTAATCGTACCATCGGTAACGAGCACGGCTCCTTCTACAGGTGCCATCGTTACCGTATAACGGTGATCCTCGGCAATTTTCTTCAGTTGTATAGGCAGCTCAGTTGCAACCCGTTTCAAGAGCGATGTCGTTGGTTTCTCTGCACACAGCACTACCAGCTGTACACAGTTATCACCGTGTAGCAGCAAGCCTACAGAACAACAAAGTAAAAAAAAAGAAGTGTTAAGCATTAAGGATATAAACGGCAAAACGAAGATTGGTGCTCTACAAAAATATACCTTTAGCAAGCAAGCCCACCCGCATCACTCCCTTCAACAAACGAATCGAAGTTCCTTCGGTTTCTTTATGGAAGGAAATCATCTGATTTGCTTGATTCGGTTTACCACCATTACCAGCAGACGTCGACGGTTGCTGCGATTGAATCTCCTGCTCCTTGGGTTGTTCATTTGTAGTTTCATTTTGCGTATCGCTTGATGCCGATGCTGGAGTCGTGGCTGCTGGCTGCGCAGCAGTACCAACTCCAGCCCCACCTCCACCACCAGAGGTCATCACGTCCGAAACGAGCTTCAGGGCACGCTCTGTGTGCGAAACAATGCGCTGGATGGTTTGCAGTTCTTCCTCCTTCGGGTAAATTTCAGCATGCCGTGCGACTACATGCCGATCGTCGGACGATTCTGGGCGCCGTCCGGGCAACATTCCAAAGAATGGATGCCGCCCAAACGTTCGCATGCCGTGATCTTCCTCCATTTCCGCGTCGGCCATACGCCGGCGGTTCCAGAACTCTTCCTGCATTGCCTGTCGGTGGGCCCGTGCTTCTGCAATCTTCTTTTGCTTCACGGTCGGCTTTATATCCACCACGAGGTCCGGCTGTACCTTTTTCTTATACTGCAGCCGGTGGCGTCGTCCCTTCATGTGCATTTCCTTCGCGTTTGGATCGTTGAACTTGCACTCACAAAGTTTACAGCTGAAGCTAACTAGCTTTCCATCGTCATCTTTGATTTCTTCGATAAATTCGCTACCCACCGGTCGGACGGATTCTTCCGACGATTCCACATTGCTGTTACCAACCGAGGCGTTACCTGCCGCACTCGCCCCAGTCGCGTCTGATGTTTCGCCGGTACCACTTTCCTTCTTTTCTCCGTCCACGTTCGGTGTTGGGTCACAGGCGGGTATGGGCTTACCTAGCCTGGTATGCAGATTCACTACCTTTTGATGCTTGGCACCGCGCACGTGCGCCGCGTACGCATCGTTCCCGGTGCATGTTACACCGCACAGTTCACAGTGCAAACTGTTCGGTGGCCGGGCAGATGCTGTACCACCGGGCTCGGCAGCCTGTTTCAGCAGCAGCTCACGTTTCTTGTGCTTCTGGCCCTCAAGATGTTCGCGGTAGGTTTGTGGTCCAGCACAGCTAATTTTACATACATCACAGTAGTGTATAAGCAGCGGTTTCGGTGCCGGTTTACGGGCCTTGTACGGAGCGTTTCCATGCCCGTGACCATGCATCCCTTTAGGGCTTTTGTAGTTTTGCCACGGACCACCCGTTGGCACCGGGCCACTTGCAATAACTGCGGGTCCACCGGGACCCGGTGCACCGGTCAGTACTCCGGCAGTAGCAGCACCGGGAACATTGCCAGGCGCTTTCGTGTTTGGTGGCGGTGGTTGCTGCTGCTGCGCAACGTACATAGTTGCCGCACTGTACAGTGCAGCGTCGTAGCTTGGGTAGGTGGCAGAGTTGTTCGGTACCACGGAACCAGCAACGGTTGCTGATTTAGGCGTCGAATGCACCGTGGTAACCGTCTGCGAATAGCCCGTCGTTTGTGTCGGCACGTACGCTTGAGCTTGCGGTGCGACCGACTGTTGTTGAGTCGTTTGGTATTGCGGAGCTGCCTTTGCTGGCTGAAGCGTGGCCCGGGCGGGTTGCGGAGCGTATGCTGTTGGCTGGGCCGGCTGAAAACCAGTGATCACCTTCGGTGCCGCGTCGTATGCAGTCGGTGCAGTATAACCGGCCGTTGCACCCGCCGCTTGTTGGTAGTAGGTTTTTGAGGTATCGTACGTCTGCGTCGTACGCCCGTACCCGTAATCGTATGTTGCTGCCGTTGCCGTGGCTACGATGACAAAGGTTAAATCAGTACACATTGCCCCAGTGAGTACGGTGGCCGTAGCCTACTTATACTTACTGGCGTATGTTCCCGGCGTTGCTGTGGCTTGGTACGCTTGGTCGTATCCCGCTGGACGAGCTGTTCCGTAGGTACCTGCGGCCGGTGTCGGTGCCGGTGCTACAGCATATCCCGTCTGTGTCGTTGGATAACCAGTCCCAGTGGCCGTTGTGCTGAAAAAATGAAGATTCATACGTAACTATTGTGGTAAACCGTTTTGATACGACGTAACAAAAGATTCATCGTGAAAGATGAGTTATCACCATCCCATGACAAAGACACCCACTTTGCAAATTCACGAGAGGACCAAGACGTTCGCACACGTCGCGGAGAACACTATTGTTCGCCACACTTGATAAAAGAAACTGTCTGCGTTACAGTGCACATTGACAAGCAAACCCGGCACCCGGGTGTTTCTTGACACACGCTGAAGCAAACAAAAAAAAACTTGGTTTTTTTATGTGAAAAAGTTGACACTCTCTTTTGGAATGCAAAAAAAACAAGCGCAGCCAACTTCTAGCGTCATGTCCTGGAATGGGGACGAGGATACCGACACTGGCCCCCTTTCCTTTTATGTATACCATTCTTTAATCGTCATTGCCCAGCAACCCACCATACGCTACTAGGGACTGTACTACCTTCGAGGGTTTCACGATTATCATCGATTTTTGCACACACAACACTTTCTCACACCGGAAGTACGTCCCCGTCTGAGACACAGGGCGCACGGGTATCGCACCCGATATTTGCTGCACAGCAGACTACAGACGACGATGCTCTTGTTCTCTGCTCCTTGTTCTCCGATGTGTGTGCTCTGTGTGCGCTCGATGCACACCGCCGATTCCGATGGTTCTCCCCAACTTTTCATATGCACGCAGCACATCAAAATGTGCGACACCAACACCAGTCAGCACAATGATCCAACCAGCCGATCACAACACGCTACCACTTCGTGCTAATCTATTAGATCATTGGAAGGGTTTCCCTTCCAGAACGGTTCGAACATTACGGCTCTACCTTCCAACGATGGTTTTTAATTATGCAACAAAGCGTTTAAAATATACTTTGACAAATATGCCAACACACACACACACTCGCTCACACATACATACTTAGCACACCGAGAGACGGCGGTAATGGATGTTAGGAAAAGCGATTTTCATCACGTCAGTGTTTCCGTACGCCAAGAAAATCTCCGACCATCACGCACGAAGAATCTTTAAAATTTACCACCAGTGACAAACGGTACATTTATGTTCTTCGCTGCGCACCACACACACAGCACGAAGCAACTGCACCTGTTTGCACATTAATCTCCAGTATTTTCTGGAGAATTGTAGCGCACGAAGTACACGGCAAACCATACACAGAGAGCAAGTCACACTATTTGCAACTACAACACAATCACAGAAGCACACAATTGCTCTCATCGGGCTGATCTCCGCCAACTGTCTGGTTTGCTGGGAACATAGGAAATGCCGGCTCGTTTCACACATTAGCTGGTTTTCGGTGTAATATGATGCGTTACCCAAAACCTGAAGCGATTTGTCGATGCACCCAAAACCCCCATCGGATGCAAACTCCACTTACCCATACTGTGTGGCACCGTGAGGAAATCCGAAGTAGTTATTGGTGGCCATACTTTCCGGACGTCGGTGTGCTTATGCTGTGAAAACGAGATTACTCCCTGTCTGCCCCTTCTTCGTAAGCGTCTTGTGCTTCTTCGCCTTCGCCTGAGACGACTTTTCTCCCGTATCAAGAAACCGAGTCGGAGAACGGAAAATGGCAACCGAATCTTCCCTGAGGTTTAGTTTCGACGCGTAATGTTGTATTGTGCGTACAACCTACATGCGGGAATTGACCAAATGTTGGGCCCTGTAATTCGCCTCGTTTTCGTAAACTAGCTTGATTCTACACGATATTCTACACTATTTATTTCACCCGTTTCCTTCTGTGCCGCACTGTGAGTATGGTGCTGCGCAGCTGTGTGCGAGAGAGAGTTTATGTGACAGCTGTGTTTTTTTTTCTCTCAGTACTTTTCGAGCAAACATATTCTCTTCGTACTGGTCACTTTCACTAGGCACATTAACTGCTCGACATAAAATGCAATATTTGAACTCGAAGTTTTATATTCGCTGCACAAGTTGGATTAGGTATACAAAATTTTCTATTTACCTCCATTATTATCATTTCTATTAGTGATATGCATATATTGTTATGTACTTGCTTGAAACTATTCTTGATCTTGTAGAAAATCCAATATCTATGCACGCGATCGTTTCTTTTTGGCGTTCCGCTAATGCTTGCCAAGAAGCGTATGGTGCTCTTCCCGGCACTGACCTAAGGACAAGGCCATTGCGATAGTGGTAGCCCCCTTGAGTTATTGGCATCATTACAATCTATCTCGGTGCAAAGAATGGTTCAAGGACGAAACGCATGTTGATCTCAAGAAACAAAAGTCAATAGCACCAATAAAATAGTTGATATCGTAACCTGTATCGCTCGAAATGAAACACATTCAACGCTATTTAAGTGTGCTAGTTTGTACCAAATAAATTACACTTTATTTCGCTTTAGCATTCGTTCATCTTCCTGTCTACACTCTATGGCGGATCGTTGACAGACTGAATTCAAATACATGCGTTCATTTTACTCAAACGGCATGCAACGTTTACTGGCCGCAGTTTTGTGTTTTTGTGAGGCTTTTATGGTTTGTCCATTTTACTGGGGGGCGCTTGTAGCTACGAGAGCTAAGATAAACTTTGGTTCTAGATGGATTGAGTTGAAGTTTCAAAAATGCTCTACAAGAACCGATCTACGTAGCTATGCTTGGTAAACTTCCGCGAAGAAGTTTAGTTTTTCTTCACGAAATCTTCTCCCTTCTGGATGTTTTTCTTCAGCTCCGGAATAGCCTTCTTCAGCAGTTCCTGCTCGAATGCGTTCAGCTTCGGCAGTCCCAAGTTCTTCTCCAGCCCATTCTTTCCGAGAAGCAGCGGAGTTGCGAAGTACTTGGCCTCAGTCACGTCCGATCGCACGTAGGCACACTCGATGACGTTCTGTTCACCGTTCATTGCTCGTGCCAGAGCGAGCGCAAAACGAGCACCGGCATATGCCATCGAAAGTGTAGCCGATCCAGCACCAGCCTTCGCCTTTACCACCTCCGTACCAGCCTCCTGGATGCGTTCGGTAAGGGCGGAGATCTTGTCCTGCGGGAAGTTCACGCCCGGTTTCGTCTGGGACAGCACCGGGATGATCGTGACGCCCGAATGTCCACCGATTACGGGTACGTTCATCTTTTGCGGATCGACACCGGCCGCTTCACCAACGAACGTGTTGGCACGCACAATATCCAACGTAGAGACGCCAAATACACGGCGGGGATCCAACACACCGGCTTTCTGCAGCGTGTCGCATGCGATGGGCACGGTCGAGTTAACAGGGTTAGAGATGATACCGATGAGCGCTTTCGGGCAAGCCTTCGCACAACCAGCGGCCAGATCGCGAACGATCGACGCGTTTGTGTTGAACAAATCGTCACGGGTCATACCGGGTTTGCGGGGAACACCGGCCGGAATGATGACGATATCGGCACCCTTCAGAGCCTTTTCGAGATTTTCAGGTCCATTATAACCCGTCACTTTCGACTGAGTTTCGATGTGCGACAGATCCGCGGCAACACCGGGCGTGTGCACAATATCGTACAGTGACAGTTCCGTCACCAGTGGGCTGTTCTTCAGCAGCAGCGACAGCGGTTGGCCGATACCTCCCGAGGCTCCACAAACGGCCACCTTCACATTGTTCTAGAGAAAAATTAATGAAAACACATTTAATGCTTATCCAGTACGGTGTACTTATCTCTTATCAACTTATCATAATATAAGCACATACTTTTACCAGCTATCGCAAAAAAAAAATCTTCATACTACTCCATCATCATATTACGTAAACACATTTGCCTTCCCGCTGTATCCTATTACCCACGGACGTAAAACAGTTGGCAAAATCTCATTTCTCTACGCGCACAATCCACACACATACAAGGTTCCTTCGGTTGCCTTGCGAAGGTCGCGATTATGTCAAGGCGCGGAAATGAGAAAAGGTCACCTTCCGACATTCCAGCAAATGTATTACATTGCGGATCTTAAAGCGCGCTGGTTCTTACCTGGCTCGAGGTGGAAAAGTTCTTCGCTCCCTGGCAGGCGGCAGTTTTCACGGCACGGGCAAACATCTTTCCGATCGATTTGCTGCAAGTGAAGATCGACTTGTGGCAAGTTCTGCGAGATTACGCTGCGGGCTAGTGATTCGGAACTGGTCCACTGGGGTCGGTGCTGCGAGTATGACAACCTGCTGGGTTGATAGAGATTTCCGCGAACGATAGAAGTCTTGGATAGGACAGGGGGGAAAGGCTGAACGGAAGAGCGTCAAACAAACGTCAAATCAGACGGATCTAGAAAAAATCCTCATCGATTTGACAGCACAGTGGGTAGCGGAAAAAAACGGTTCATTTGCCAGAATGAATTTCGTGGTTTTTACGTATTTTTCGTTGTTTGTTGCAGTTCAGACAAACGCATTTTCTTATTTCTGCTATGTTTATTTCAATTTCATTTATGTATGTCCAATTTTTTCCGTACATTGCTTGTAGCAGAACGTATTTGGTCAGCAAAACCAGAGCTGGCACAAATGTTCTGGGATACATACTGTAGATGTTCGCCTTGCGGAAATCATAAATTTGCATTGATTGAAAATGTTTGCAAGCAATACGGCCTGGCCGTTCTTCATGAATAAAATAAAAATGTTTGCAGTTTTTGAAAATTTGAATAAATTATCTATTTTGACAGCGATTCATCGCCTATTTCGTAGGCAAGATGGCAGCACTGGCATCAAAACACGCACCCCCACACACACACACACATCCACCTTGATCAAATACAAAATTCGTCGTACTTCGAACAGCTCGCTGCGACTGATAAATCAGCCATCTTCAGCAGGCAAATTTGGCCATTTCTAGCACACACAAAAAGAATAACACGCGCAGAAGCATCATCATCGCGGTTTTCAGTCGTGTTCGTGCTTCAAAGATTGATATTACATCCGTGCCTGCTTATCGAAAAGCCAACAAGTCAGCTGGAAGTTTCCTGCCTTTGGCTTGCTACCCTGTGACTGTTGTAGATGATCGAAGGTGGTGTAGAGCTGTGGGTGTCGTGAAAAGAAAAAATCGTACCTGATCTTGCCCATCTACGCTATTGTTCCATTCGTCCTTACCGTGCAGGAGTTTGCCGAGGAGTCGGTTGTGGTGTTATTAAAGTTAGCGTTTGTAGCACATTATCCCGCTAGCCAATTCGGAGCTGTTGCTGTATCTTCCTGTTCCTGTTGCGTTTATTGCGTTGCATGTTTTAGTCGAGTGCAAATAGACGGCGAGTTCTAGCAGAAACTCTATCGGATAAAGCAACGACGGAAGCATACCGATCCGAAATTTGGTGAGAGTGGGTGCACAAAAGAAGTTTCGGATTTACGAGCAGCAAAATCGACCGGATACTCAGCCATTATGACGTATAAGCAGCGAAATGTTGCCATGATGGGCTACCGTTCTGTAGGTATGTGAAGTTGTAACTTTGTAACCAGTTTGTCTTGCATGCTATTGGAAAGTATCATGAATTTCGGTTACTGCTTAGAGAAAAAAAAGTTTCCAAACAAAGAAACATCCAAAACACTTTTCAATAATAGGCTTTCCCCCAAGGGTTATCCTTCGATCAGGATTGCTTGGGCGGAAGTTATGGTCGCAGTGAAAACAATGCCGTAATTAGGTTCTCAAGCACTAGCGCCGGTTTTCTGTCGCCAGACAAACGTAGTGCGTGAGTGCGTCATCACTAGCGTGACATTTATCAATGAAAGTAGCAACCGATCCAATTACCTACATTTAGTACATCCTTTGAAGAATGAATCATCGCCGCATATCGATCGTTTCATGATCATGTGTTTTGTTTTATTTAACCTTCGCATTACAGGAAAATCTTCCCTCAGTATACAGTTCGTAGAAGGACAGTTTGTGGATTCTTACGACCCAACCATTGAAAATAGTAAGTATTTCCAATGATGATCTTTTTTAAGCAATATATCCAAGGCGTATTCATGTTCATTCAATTGCCTCGTTACAGCATTTACGAAAAAGACCCGCATCCATCAGACAGACTATGAGATTCGATTGGTTGATACAGCAGGACAGGACGAGTACAGCATTTTTCCCGCACAGTACAGTATGGATTTCCATGGTTACGTGCTGGTCTATTCGATCACCAGCCAGCGATCGTTCGAAGTGATAAAAATCATCTACGAAAAGCTGCTCGACATGATGGGAAAGGCATAGTGCGTACAAATGAGCAACGGTGGAAGAAAAGCTCCATATAAATAAATAACCTCTGCCCATTTCCAGTGTCCCCGTTGTGTTGGTCGGCAATAAAACAGATCTGCATCAAGAGCGTGCCGTGCCTACGGAAGCAGGACGAAAGCTGGCAGATTCGTGGAAGGCACAGTTTTTGGAAACATCCGCCAAGCAGAATGAGGTAAGTAGTAATCCAACATCCAGCAAGATTCGTTAGAAAGCGTTTAAAATCCACTTCTTCCATTTGTTACAGTCCGTATCCGATGTTTTCTCCCTGCTGATTGCACAGATAGAGCGCGACAATGGAAACACTAGTGAAAAGAGCAGCTGTACCATTTCCTGAACAACTCAACGGCATGTTAGGATGTGCATATACCGGGCGGTATAGAGACGTCTTACCACCTCCTGCATCTAACGTGTAAGGTAGAGTACCATTAGTGAAAGCGTCTAACGTTAGCAGATGGTCTCTCAGTGGAAGGAAGTTTGTTGATTTTTTTATTTACCACTTTACAAATTCAATCTTGTGCAGTAGGGACAATTATTTTGGCTAAAGTTTGTTTTTTCCTTTATTTTTTCCGAAACACCCATTAACATTTCAAGAAAAAGGCATAATACAGAATATAAACATGTAAAGTGAAAAACAAAAGCTATGAATGAAACGCACAGAATTGATCACGAGTCCTCCCTTATACTCAAGTTATAGTTAGTGCAACACAATGCGGTCGTTTGCGCTATCTGATAGGCGTAAGTAAATACGGTAGCATCATGCAATTGTCCTCTGGATGTAGCACGAAATGAACCTGCACTGTAGCGTATCTCTTTTCATGCTCAACTGTTCTGCGGTCGGTTACATTTAATCGTGAAGAAATTATTCCGCAAGCGGTAAATAGGTTAGTTCGCCCATGTATCAGCTGACCGTTTATCAGGGTCATGACAAGATTAAACACAAAAACAAATGAAAAAGGAACCGTAATGAGCAAATAATGTTGAATTGAATTGCTAAATTTGATATTTTTATTTTTAAATTTGACCCACAAGCTGGTATGGCAAAAATGGCAGCAAATCAATTGGTATGGCATTTTAGATAGAACCCAGAGGGCGAATATTGTTTTAATCATTTTTATTTTTCAAATTAACATCTTTTCCTTGGTAAGGGAATTTAGCCTTAGATTTCTGCGGTAGCAGGAAGTGTTATTACGAAACATTTGTTTACATTAATTTGCTAACAGTACAGTTTTAACATCTTACGTACACCGCTTACGTATACTTGTGGAAGAAATCATTTTACATCATGTTGGAGCTGCGCCAATTTAAAACATCGATCTGCAGCAGCAGGTATCCAAGTGCTAAGGGTAAATGATGTACTTTTATTCCCCTTTTTACCTGTACATCTTTGTATGCTGCACTGCACGTGCAGATTCTGTAATATATTATCGAATAATTGAACAACAGAAAAAGGACACGCAGGCACGAGACGGACAAATGGATTTACGGAAGTTGGTTTGAAAGATGTGTTCAATTTACTACTTTATCGATCGACCTGATAGTAAGTAAAAGTGGCAAATCGGAGCTGTGGACGACCAGTTAAAGGAGTTGTATGAGAAACAATATTCAACAAGAAGTTGTGGGAGTCATTATAGGACAAATAAACCGCCGTACGATTAAAAAAAAACGATCTTTTTGAAACGTTTCGCTGCCGTGACTATAGCGGCGTGTGTAATGAAAAGACGCAACGCATACACTTGCTGAAGGACTGAATCTTAAAGAGAACGGATAGTAGTGATGTGAAGATGTATCAGTGATTTATAAGGCATCGGATGAAAAGAAAGAATGATAGGCACCGGTGTACAGAAACAATTAAGCCGAAGAAATTCCCGAGTATAGGAACAAAACACAATTCTGCTTCCTACTTCATTAGAACGACACGAACGAATGTTTTCGTATGTACGAGTAATGTTTTGTTTGACTAAATTCCATTACATTTCTTGTTTCTCGGTGATTATACTATTCTCGCAAAAAAACTTAATATTCATAGATGTTCAGTTGTTTAAATGATTTTAATATCTTTACCGTTAAAGGATGGGCTAGCGTGTAGCGAGGCGAATGTCAACCACCAGAGACAAAACGGTAGCACCAAGAATAAATAGAAAAAATGCAATAGAATTATAAAAATTACATTCTAAACAAAGTTCCTTGAAACCCGCACAGAAGTAGGAACAAAAACATAAATAAATATCACAGCCTTTTGCCGAATTCACTGTACGCGTTCACTACAGTTCTATGTCGGATAAGTTAAACTCAACGTCTTCATCGGCTAGACCACTGTACTGAGACACGGTAGTAATTGTACCCTGTGGATTAGCACCATGTACCACTGGTTGTACCGTACGATCACGCAACATTGAATCGTACGCACTGTCATCTTCCTCCAATCGAGCATCGGGTCGCTTTGATTGAAATTCGAACTGTTGCAGTTTTTGGCGTGTTTGAGTACGTAGTCCCGGCTGATAAGGAGTGGAGCCATCAGGAACGGTAGCAGGCTCATTGAGGAGCGGAAACTCTCCCGAAGGTTCTATTTCAAAATTTAACAAATCGTCTGTATCGTGATCGGGAACATGCTGCGTGCCACTAGTGGTCGAATGCAGGCCAACGGGTTGCACGCGTTGACTCGATCGTTTTATTTGATACACAGATCGTTCGACATCGCTATCCGTCTGCGGGATACTGCATGCCGTGTTGGGAATCGTATTCGGTATTGTATCTGCCAGAGGACCACAAACTGGCTTATTGTTCGTTACGGATGTCACGTTCAGCTCATCATCGAAATCAATGTCTTCGTTCAGCAATTTGCTGCTGTTGGCCCCGTTTTCCAAAAGTGCACTAAATGAGACGTTACGTCCATCGCGGGAGGACTTTGGTTCTTTCTGGCTTCGGCTGGAAGGACTATCCTGTTCACACACAGCTAACCCATTTCGTTTCGGTTCACGCGGTTCACCGAGTAGCGATGGAGCTGATGGTAGAGATACGACGGTACCCGTGTTTTCAAAGGCATCATCATCATCATCATCAAATATCTGACTCGTGTCTAAAAGAGCACTGAAGGAAACTTCCCTTTTTTCATCTTGTGACCTTTCGATACTTTGTGACATTGCGGTCGACGGCATCGGAAGGCGTTCCGTCCCGGAAGCTTCAAAATGTTTTCTCAACGATCCAAGTAAATTGCCAACCGCTTCATCATCTAGTGGCGCTTTTAACGTTGGATCCTCATCGGCCTCGTTTGTTGGACGCTTACGCTTTTTCGCTCCTCTGCAATTAGTTTCCTCCGGATCGTTATTGGCCGCCTGTTTGCGTAGCTTCTTAAAATTGGCCTTAGTGTTTATAGCGTACTTCGAATAGGTTGCATCTGGTGGGACTATTTTTCGCTGTTCCTGGAAGTCATCTACCGTAGTTAACGTAGACATCACCGTTTGCTGAGTCCTAGCATCCGGATCAAAGCCTGTCCCCCGTCCGCTTTCTGGATTTATTTCACGTTGTTCCATTTGCTTTCGCTTCTGTTTCTCGATCATTTCTCGATGGTAACGTCGCAATATATTCGCATCGATGTGCCGTACCGTGGCTGTATCCTGTACTACATTGTGCAGGTTTAGCAGCTCCAGCAGCCGATCGATGAAAGCCTGTTCCGGCCCAAGCGGCAACTGCGCTTTAATAAGATCATAAGTCGGTATACCGATCTTTCCAAAGCCCCAACTGGCCTCCATCAGTTGTATTATAGTGATCGCATCGATCGGTGTAACCTCGGTACGAAACAGTAATCGGGCGTGTGCTTGCGCCAACCTAAATAAACTGTCCAGCAAACGCACCGTCGTACGCGTCGGATCTCTGTATGGATCCGATCGACAGGCTTTGTAGTATGCACCGAGAATTAAGTTAGCTTCGTGAGACACACGTGGATGAATGTCCTTGATAGCGGCAAAGTGAAGTTGCAGCTTTTCCAACTCCCAGTGCGCTACCCGATCCGAACGATTTGCTTCTCCCTCGAAGCATTCACGATCCTCGTCCAGTAGGGCCAGAGCGAGCAGATGATTTGCGATGTCCGCATCCCAATCAGCAGCACGAATGTCCCTCAAAATCATTACCATATCGAACCGGGACAGTAATGGACCGCCAATGCCAATGTTAGCAGCCGATGTACCCTCACCGTCAGACATAGTGTAGAGGTTCTTGGGATTGGTTGCCGCTAGCACGACGCATCGCGTGCTCAGCTTGCAAACCATGCCCGCTTTAGCGACGCTGATCGTTTGCTGCTCCATAGCTTCGTGAATTGAAGCCTTGTCCGTCTCGCGCATCAGATTGAACTCATCGATACAGCAGATGCCACCGTCTGCCAATACGAGCGCTCCTGCTTCCAGCTGCCACTCTCCTTCATCTTTTACAGCGGCCGCCGTGAGGCCAGCCGACGAACAACCCATACCGGTGGTGTAAACGGCACGGCTCGCGATTTCCGAAGCAAATTTCAGCAGTTGTGATTTAGCTAAACCTGGATCACCGACCAAAAGCAGATGGGAATGTCCCCGCACTGTCGCTTGTTGGTCTCCATCGACTACACGTTCCGTACAGGAAGCTAATGCTAGTGCTATGGCTAGCTTCACTGGATACATGCCACGGATGGCGGGAGCGATCGATTGAACCAATAGATCACGTGCCGCTAATTCACCGATCTCGCGCAGCACTTCCTGCCATTCGGCCTGCACGCACAGCAAATGCTCTGGCAAATCCTTTGCCCAGCTTGCTTTGCTTTCCTCCCGAGCAATGCTATTGGCACGCATTGCTATGGTCACCTCGGTACGGCGACCAACGACTGGTGGTTTCCACCGGTGCTCTATACGACCGCAAACCGTCACACAATCACCAGGCTGGCAACTGTCCACGAGGTCGTCTTCGAGGGTCACAACCAGCGAAGCCGGTACGTTTCGTTCGCTCATTATTTCTTGTATTCGAATCTCCTGATAATCACGACACAGGTCTGGTTGCGGTTGGGCCGATACCGGATTAAGCTGCCCGCGACAACCGGCTTCGCGAGCACTAGGGCATGGTCCTGGTGGTTCGAAGACGTACGATTTGCTGTACTCTGCCTCGATCACTACTTTACGCTTGCAACGCGTACATACGTACTCGCGTTTGTATTCCAGGAACCGGCTAGAGGTCATGCGTATGACACTTCCCTTCACCTGCAGAAACTGCCCAACGCTATCATTATTCGGGTATGCCGCCTTCCGGAGTTCGGCCGGTGACACCGGTACATTCACGAAACGCACGTGGCAATTCTGCTTGATTTGGAATCCCGGCTCGAGAAAGAGATTACCTTCTATAAGAGACTTCTGGGCATGAAGCAAACATTCGTTCCATCGAATCAGTTCCGCTTGCGTATCCTGGAAGATGCGTGCAAACAGTTGCGGTTGTTTGCGCTGCAGGTGTGTTAAGCTGTAAAAGGAAAGTGTACTTTAGGACATACTTCTGGTTTGATAAATACTCTTCTAAATAGCACTTACTTAACATGTATGGACACGTGCAGCAAATCGTCGGGATTGTTTAGTAGATCGGTGATTTCCTGATCGTGGTACTGTTTGAGATAAGCTTCCATGACAACAGGTACGATTTTCCTCCGGCATGAACAATATTCAAAAGCATATAAAACTCAGACACAAAAACTGAAGAAGCACAAAACTGTGTAACCAACTGATAACAACAAAAAATCCCTTAAAAAACAATAATGTAATTGAAAACGCAACAAATAGAGCACACAAACCGAACAACTCTAGAAAGGCCTTGCCGCGCCAAAACGACTTTTGTTGTCAAATGCACGGCCTGCTTTTCTGACAAATGCTGCTGTCAAAATGAACATTTCATTTGTTTACGTTGTACAAAAGAATACCGATAAACAAACGGGAGTTCCAGGCATTTTGCACACACGATAGAGGAAGTGCTGTTGAACTAAACGAACAAATATATCTTCGCTGGATTACAACAGAGTTCTAAGAGAAGCTCTTTAATAGGGAGCGTTACGAAGGATCTCCAAATTGGATGGATTTGTCGACCGGTCAGTCAAATTCCTGGTATTCGGAAAAAGTTCAAATGGAATCCGAGGTGCAGAATAACGTTCCCGATGCTTTCTGCACAGAACGGATCCGATTTCGCCAGTTACGATCGCAAAACATTGTGCATCGTTTGCGAAACAGGGAAATGGGTTTCCGACACAAAACTCCAAAGCATGCCGTCCGGGAACTTTACCAGAACGTGTATCCCAATCTAACCGTCGTCAACGTAGAAAGACCTCCGTGCTATCTGCGCAAGTTTAGTCCAGACGGCAAGTATCTCATAGCGTTTTCATCCGACCAGGCGGCACTAGAAATTTATGAGTACCAAGGTTGTGCAGCAGCCGGGAAACTGCTTAGCAACTGGGACGATACCGAGTTGATGGTGGACTATGAGCCTGGATATAGTAGCGTCATAAGAGCCAATATTTTTGACCAGTTGTTTAAGCTGAAGCACGTCGTAAATCTGGAGAATCACGAGAAGCATCTGAACCGCGAGTGCAGCCTGTTTACGAATGATGGTCGATATGTAATCGTGGGAGCTGCTTCCTTCATACCCGAAGAAAACCGGCCCAACTTCTACGAACTGTACACGAACAATGAAGTGATCAAGCCGACGGCCGGTTGCCCGCTCGAGGACTATACGCTGTACATCATCGATCTACATTTTGGGCGCATATCTCACTCGAGGGACTTCCGAGTGGACAAGATTATCCTGTCGCACAATCAGGGTGTCTATCTGTACAACAGTACGCTTGCGATCCTCTCCATCCACCATCAGTCGATGTACATCTTCTCGATTGCCGATGGAACATTCTTCCCGGAGCGCACGATTGGACGGTTCTGCAGTGGCGAAGACGAGCGATATTACACGAGTGCCTTCTTGACGGAACGAGGCAGTGCGCCTCCGCCGCGTGCCTTCCGCGAACCAACAATCAACAGCCTGAAGCATCGCATATTGGTGTTTCTGTTCCGTCAAGCCAAAGCGCAGGTAGATAGCGGCGAGGATGGGCTAGCGTTGCGCAAGTTTTACCGCCGGTTCGACGAGTACAAGGATCTGCGCATGTGGAAAATGCAGCTGCTGGACGATGATCTGTTGCTGATCAAGTATGCGCACGAAGACGTCGTCACGCTGAAGGCACACGAACCGAACAGCCAGTACTCGATGTTTGTGGTGTACCACATATGGGACATGCAAATCATAGCCGTGTACAGTAACCAATCGACGCAACTGCTCGATCTGTACGAAAACTTTTGCGACAGCTTTCGGAACGCTTCGCACAATCACCGGACGCCGTTCACCTGCTCACCGAGCAATAATCTCTACAGCCGGTTGTTACACACGCGCTTCAAGCAGACAATCATTGGAGCACGCGGTGGCAGCGAGGTGGAGGCAACCAAACGCATTCTGGCTCAATTACCGATCAGCGCGCAAAGCTACACCAGCTCTCCATACCTAGACCTGGGGCTGTTCAGCTACGACGACAAGTGGGTATCGGCGATGGAACGACCGAAAGCATGCGCCGAGTTTCCGATCCGCTTTTATGCGCGTGATTCTGGATTGCTCAAGTTTCGCATCTACGCTGGCATGGGACACCAGATAACGCCCCATCCTGGTTTGCGGCGATTGGTGGCATTCATTTTCCACCCAACGGAACCGTTCGCGATCAGCGTACAGCGTATCAACACGGACTACATTGCCAACTTTCATCTGCGACATGTTCCCAGCACCAAGCGGAAGCACGTGTGGTCACCGAATACGTAGCGCAGGAAAATTACTAGACAGACGAAAATGTACATTATTAGATAGAATAAAAGCAAATTCTCACAATTTCTATCAAACTGGAGAACACGGACAATGTATGAGTTTTGTATGGTTTAGTGTAACGAGGGGTAGCACCTAAATCTTGTGAAATCGTTTACTGCCGCGAAAGTTCAAGCAGCAGGAATTACGCAACGCATCGGAATGAAATGTTTTGGCGTTTCCTTCCGTATTGGCGTCAATTGGACGACATTCAATGTAACGATACGATCACTACCAAAAAGGTTTATGCAAATATATTGGTGGACGTGTCCGCGTAATCGAATAAACAAAGGGGAAAGAATCTTTCACCAGCGGAACGTTGACCTATGATATGTTGCCCTACCACCGGGGGGGTTAAACATGGTTCGGGGAAGAAATTTTCCCCGGCAAGCTTGTACGAAGCGGTCGCGATCGCCTAAGGTAGCTGCTATGGAGGCATCCATCTCGCATGTTTAAAATAAAGTATGACACGCTTGGGGTCAACGCATAGACCTAGATAAGATAGGGATTTATATTTCAAATTGTTTCATACCTCAAAAACCTTACCGTTCGCCGTTTAAATTGTTTAGCATCCCTGTCTCCGCCCGTTCGCTTTTAAAGGTCAGTGTCAATGGGTTACACAAGGTATAATGCTGTTAAACCGATGTGATATGCCTTGGTTACGAAGGGTAGTGTTCGTTTTTAGGTAAAACCCTGCCCCATCGATTGATTATTATCACGTGTTTTATGTAAATCTGTCCTCACCCTCCCGACAGCACCGGGTAACGGGTTTGTGGTGCATTTCTTCGTTCCTTACTACGATCAGTTACTTACGACGATTGAAAAGTAGATTAGCTCAGGGTATGCCAGGAGTTGATAATAGACAAGAGAACGATAAAAAAGAAATAAATAGAAATGATCCAACAATTAAAACGTTAAAATTTAAAATATTCCCCGCAAAACACGTGTTCATGTTCAATTTAATGCAGAATAAGCCATTGGATTTCGAAGATGGATTGATTAGTTCCTCTAATCAACATTTAACTAAGCCACATCGTCTTACAAAACTCACGATCAAAACAAAAGTACGACAAATTCCTTTCCCCTGGGGGGACCGTAGCAAAGGGCCACAGGGGAACACCCCGTCTATTGCCAATGGCAGAGCGGTCACCGTGGTTAATGAAATGGTGGAAGGTTTTAATCGAATGCGGAATTGCAAATGATGGTTCACGAAAACCATTTCCACTTCTCTGCCTGTGAGGTGTCTCTTAATTGTCCATATCCATTGCCTTATTGTACGCATTTCTGGATGTTCCCGTGGCCCGTAAGAACGGAGGATATAAAAGAACCGGCCAGCCCTGGAACGGCCGTTCACTTGTAGCTCCGTGGCCTGCCAGTTTGGATGGTGTTGTTCGTTCGTTCGTTGGTGGTGCGCTTTATCTGGATGTTGTGTTCTGCATATTGCTGATCGGAAGATTACGGTGGTACTTTCCTCGGTGGTGTTTACTGACGGTGTTCCGAACGAATTGCTGAAACCAAAGCCAAACGGCAGAACCGTGTCCCGTGTCCTACAGGGCGGAGCGGAGTGTGTATGTGTGAGTGCATAAAGTGAACCAAGCACATGGTTATAACGATAAAGTGACAAAAAAACCCGCTCATAGTAGCTACAGTTTAAAAACATCTATAAAGAAGAGAACAATTTGTATAACTGGCCACATTCCAAAAACCCCAATAAAGTGCCTAAGAAAGTGTAAGAAGATCGTGGTGTACAAGTTGAACAACCAGTAGAACTTCGTTTTTGCTCCAAATCAAACCTTCTGTTCTTCACCGGAAATGGAGTCAAAGGACACGGATGCGCTGGCGTTCCGCGCCAAACCTCCCTGTCCGGGGGATGAGATCGTTATTTCCGGTATAGCCGGACGATTTCCCAACTCGAACAGTGTGAAGGAGTACGGTTACAATCTGTACAACAAGATCGACATGGTTGACGATCTGGAGACGCGCTGGCGTCACAGCAATGTGGAAATTCCACGCCGCATGGGCAAGGTGAACAATCTGGAAAAGTTCGACGCTACGTTCTTCGGTGTGCACTTCAAGCAGGTAATGTCCCGGACATACGTTGGCTATGGTCCAAAATTCGTAGTCGTTAGTAATCTTGACGATCTTCCACTCATTCTTTTAACAGGCACATACGATGGATCCGCAATGTCGTATTCTGGTGGAGCACGCGTACGAAGCGGCCATCGACGCGGGTGTTAATCCGAAGTCTCTGCGAGGTTCCCGTACCGGTGTGTTCGTTGGCGCTTGCTTTGCCGAGTCGGAAAAAACCTGGTTCTACGAGAAAATCTCGTCCGGTGGATTTGGCATTACGGGCTGTTCGCGTGCGATGATGGCTAACCGGATCTCGTACACGATGGGATTGAACGGGCCCTCCTTCCTGCTTGATACCGCTTGCAGCAGTTCGATGTATGCACTCGACTGTGCCTTCAATGCTATCCGAAACGGCGAATGTGATGCGGCCATCGTCGGTGGCTCGAACTTGCTGCTGCATCCATACGTAACGCTGCAGTTCGCCCGTCTCGGTGTACTGGCGGCCGATGGTTACTGTCGACCGTTCGATAAGGATGCCTCGGGATATACGCGATCGGAGGCGGTCTGTGTGATGTATCTGCAGAAGGCGAAGGATGCGAAGCGTGTGTACGCGAACGTCGTCTACTCGAAGACGAACTGCGACGGGTTTAAGGAGGAAGGCATCACCTATCCGTCGGGTGTGATGCAGCGCAAACTGCTGTCGGAGTTCTACAGCGAGATCCAGCTCGACCCTTCGACGGTGGATTACGTCGAGGCGCACAGTACGGGTACGGTGGTCGGTGATCCGGAAGAATGCGCCGGTTTGGACAAGATTTTCTGCAGCGGTCGTAAGAAGCCCCTCCCGGTTGGGTCGGTCAAATCGAACATTGGCCACTCGGAGTCGAGCTCGGGTATCTGTTCGGTTATAAAGTGTATCCTCGCGCTGGAAACGCGGCTCATCCCGCCGAACATTAACTTCCGCGAGCTGCGCCAAGACATTCCGTCGCTGGTGGAGGGTCGTCTGAAGGTGGTGGCCGAAACGCAACCACTGGATGGACCGCTCATCGCGGTTAACTCATTTGGGTTTGGCGGAGCCAATGCGCACGCTCTGCTGTACGGTAACATGAAGGAGAAGGTTAATCATGGCCTACCGAACGACAATCTGCCAAGGCTGATAACGTGGTCCGGCCGTACAGAGGAGGCTATCGACGCAGTACTGACGGACATGAGCAATAGACACCTGGACGCGGAGTACGTTGCCCTCCTGCACAACGTCCAGAGTGAATCGATTCCAGGCAATGTATTCCGTGGGTATGGTCTGTACGCAAAGGACGGCACCGAGAATGCGATCTGTTTGGGGCGCGATACCCAGCACTACACCGGTTTGAAACGACCGTTAGTTTGGGTGTTCAGCGGTATGGGCTCGCAGTGGAGCGAGATGGGTACCTCGCTCATGGAGATCCCAATCTTCCGACAGGCGATCGAACACTGTCACCGGGTGCTGGAAAAGCGTGGCCTAAATCTGATCGAGATTCTCACGTCCAAGAGCTGCAAGTACGACAACATTTTGCACTCGTTCGTGGGTATTGCCGCCGTTCAGATCGGTATTGTGGACGTGCTGCGATCACTGGATCTCGAGCCAGACTATGTGATTGGACATTCGGTCGGCGAGCTTGGTTGTGCGTACGCTGACCGTTGCTTTACTGCAGAGCAGATGATCCTGTCGGCATACTCCCGAGGTATGGCTAGTTTGGAGACGAAAACCGTGTTCGGTTCGATGGCAGCGGTGGGACTTGGGTTCCGCAAGATTCGCACAATGTTACCGCCGGGCATTGAGGTAGCCTGTCACAACGGTCCCGACTCGTGCACGATTTCGGGTCCCAAAGAAAACGTGGAATCGTTCGTCGCGCAGCTTACCGAGAAGGGTATCTTTGCCAAAGAGGTCCCATGCTCGAACATTCCCTACCACAGCAAGTACATCGCCGAGATGGGCCCAAGGTTGCTGGCACGCTTGAACGAGGTTATTCCCGAGCCGAAGAAACGATCACCCAAATGGTTGAGCTCGTCTGTTCCCAAGATTCGATGGGATCAAACCGAAAGTCAGTTCTCATCGGCACACTACCATACGAACAATCTGCTCAGCCCGGTGCTGTTCGAGGAAACGTCCGCACTGCTGCCAAACAATGCTTTGACGATCGAGATCGCCCCGCACGGTTTGCTACAGGCGATCCTGAAGAAGTCCATGCCCAACGCCATACATATTGGGCTAACGAAGCGTGGCAACAAGGACAATGTGCAGTACATGTTTAATGCACTCGGAAAGTGAGTTATAGCGCCCAAGCTCCACGATTCCGTCTATTGACGCTTTCTTCTAATGGTTTTTTGCTTTTCAGACTCTACATCAACGGGTTAGATATTCCGGTGGCTCGACTATATCCATCGGTAGAGTTCCCGGTTTCACGTGGTACACCGATGATTTCTCACCTTATCCGATGGGACCATTCGGAAGATTGGTTTGTGACAAAGTTCGAAATGCAAAAGTCTACCAAGAGCGGCGAACGTCGGGTTAAGATCAAGCTCAACGACGAAGATTACAGCTACATCTCCGGACACGTGATTGACGGACGTGTCCTATTCCCGGCGACAGCCTATCTGCACCTTGCTTGGGAAACGTTGGCCATGGTCAAGGGTCCCATGTACTTCGATCTGGAGGTGGAGTTTGAGGATGTAAAGTTCCTGCGCGCCACCTCCATCACGAAAGATCAGGAGATCGAGTTTACGGTGATGCTTCAACCAGGCACGGGTCGTTTCGAAATTACCGAAGGTTCGGCAGCCGTCGTGACCGGTTATGTGCGTCACGTAGAAAATATTACGCTGTCCGAAATTCCGGATCCTCCAGCTAACGATATGCCCGTGCTGGCAACGAGAGATTTCTACAAAGAGTTGCGACTCCGTGGCTACCATTACAGTGGTGCCTTCCGGTCGGTGCTGGAAGCACGGGCCGACAGTGCCTGCGGAAAGATTAACTGGGAGCTGAACTGGGTTTCGTTCCTGGACTGTTTGCTGCAGTGCTGCATCATCGGCAAGGACACGCGCACACTCATGATTCCGACGTGCATCGAGCGGATGCGGATCGATCCGCGTATGCATCTGGCGATTGCCAACACGATGGAGGAAGGTAGCCAGGTGTTTGAGTTCAAAAACTCGCGCGTACTCAACACAATCCGTTGCGGCGGTATCGAGATCGTTGGATTGCAGGCTAGCACAGTTGCACGCCGCAAACCGCCGGGCATTCCCGTGCTGGAATCGTACCGGTTCGTGTCCCATCTGCCTGCACCGACACTCTCCAAAGCTGATGCCATTCGTGTCTGCGTGCAGCTAGCGCTGGAGAACATTCCCGTGCCGAAGGTGAAGGTGGTCGAGGTGGACTTTGGCGAGAGCGTTCCCATCACACCACTGTTTGCTGAAGCCCTTGGCGATTTGCCGCTTGTAACGGCCGATTTGATGTTCCTGACCAAGCAGCAACTATCGCTGGGCGGTGTACACGTCGAGGATGGCAAACTGTCCACTCAAACCAACTCACTGTTCCTCATTTCGACCAACTGTCTTGGACGGCCAGAGTTTGTGGAGGAATCGGTCGGAAGCCTGCACGAGAGTGGCTACGTGTTAAGCCGCGAGGCAGCCAACCTGGTGTTGGATAGCATAGTGCCACCTGCCGGGTTCCAACTGCTGGCCGTTTTCCCCGTGCCTGAGCACGAAACGCTAGTGTTGTTGCAGCGCATCAAGCGCAAGTTTATGGCCGTTCCAACCATAGTGCGTATTCCACCGATGGACGAGCGATACGAGTGGATCGCAACGCTAAAGGAAGCGATCAAATCCGGACCGGTGATTGCAGTGTCGCAGGGTGATAGCAATTCTGGCATCGTAGGGTTAATCAATTGCATTCGCAAGGAACCGGACGGTGGTATGGTGAGCTGCGTCTTTGTGGACGATCCAACTGCACCGCCGTTCGACTTGGACAATCCCGTATTCAAGAGCCAGCTGAAGCTCGGACTTGCCATCAACGTGTATCGCAAGGGCCGGTGGGGAAGCTTCCGCCATCTACAGCTCATCCAGGAGGTCGAGTCGAAACCGAGACGTAACCATTGCTATGCAAACGCTCTCGTCAAGGGCGATCTTTCGTCGATGACGTGGCTAAGTGGACCATTCAACCATGGCCGTCCCAAGGGCGAGCTGGTGAAGGTAGTGTACAGTTCACTGAATTTCCGCGACGTCATGTTTGCGACCGGCAAGCTTTCGTCGGACTTTGCCAACCTGAGCCGTGTCGAGCAGCAGTGCGAGTTGGGCTTCGAGTACTCAGGCATAGGGGAAACCGGACGACGCATAATGGGCATGATAACGACCGGTGCAATGGCTACCCACGTCGAGTGTGATGATACGCTCACCTGGACCGTGCCAGAAAAGTGGTCACTCGAAGAAGCCGCTACCGTACCGGTTGTGTACGTAACCGTCTATTGTGCACTGTTTATCAACGCGCAAATTCAGAAGGGTCAATCGATCTTGATCCATGCCGGTAGCGGTGGCATTGGTCTGGCGGCTATTCGTGTCTGTCTCGCTTACGGACTGGAAGTGTACACCACCGTTGGAACGGATTCCAAGAAAGAGTTTCTGCTGCAAACATTCCCACAGCTGAAGGAGGATAACATTGGCAACTCGCGCGATACGTCCTTCGAGCGGATGATTATGCTACGTACGAACGGTCAAGGTGTGGACTATGTGCTGAACTCGCTCGCCGACGATAAGCTGCAGGCGTCTGTACGCTGTCTGGGCAAATACGGTAAATTCTTGGAGATTGGAAAATACGACATGGCGAATGATTCGAAGATCGGTCTGAACCGCTTCCTGCGGGCACTTTCCTTTACGGCTGTGTTGGTGGACTTTTTGTTCACTGCACCGCAGGAGGAAAAGATGGTAAGCATCAACAATAGAGGAGGAATGATAATGCGCAAGAGAAACATGTACTATTCCTTTTCCCACAACAGGTTCTGCGGAACATGCTCGATAAGGACATTAAGAGTGGTGTGATTGTACCGCTGAAGACGAACGTATTCCCAGCCGGCGATATTGAGCAAGCGTTCCGCTACTTGGCCAGTGGTAAGCACGTCGGCAAGGTGCTATTGAAAGTACGCGAATCACCTACCGATGAGGACTCGGTTCCAATAAGCTACCTGCCACGAGTCTACTGCAATCCGGATCGATCGTACTTGATCGCGGGAGGATTGGGAGGTTTCGGTTTGGAATTGGCTGACTGGTTGGTGCTTCGTGGCTGTCGTAAAGTTGTCATCAGCTCTAGCCGAGGCCTTTCCAAGCCTTATCAACTGTATCGCATCAAGTAAGTGAAAGCAACATTAGAATTTTGAAGGGAAAGGGACATACTAACACATGTCTTTCATTGTTTCTTCGCAGGATATGGGAATCGTACGGTGTGAAGGTGGTGATTAGCACAGATGATATCGCAACACGGGCTGGTTGCGAGGCATTGATCAACACGGCGAATAAACTCGGACCAGTCGGAGGTATCTTCAATCTCGCAGTGCAGCTTCGGGATGGCATATTCGAGAATCAATCCGTAGATCGTTTCCGTGAGTGTATGGCACCGAAAGCTATCGCCACGCAGTATCTGGACGAAGTGAGTCGCCGTGTCTGTCCTCAGCTGGAGTATTTCGTCATATTCTCTAGCGTATCGTGCGGTCGGGGTAATGCTGGCCAAAGCAACTACGGTATGGCAAATTCGGTGATGGAGCGCATCATTGAGCATCGTTGGGCCGATGGTCTACCAGCGAAGGCCGTTCAGTGGGGAGCCGTAGGAGAGGTGGGTCTTGTAGCCGACATGCAGGAAGACAAACTGGATATGGAGATCGGTGGAACGTTGCAGCAGCGTATCAGCAGCTGTCTGCAGGAGCTGGATCCGCTTCTAACGACTCCAGAACCGATCGTAGCCAGTATGGTTGTGGCAGAGAAGCGTGTCCGTACCAGTGGCAAGGAGAACATTATCGAATCGGTCATGAACATCATGAGCATCCGCGACATCAAATCGATCTCGATGGACACGACCCTGTCGGAACTGGGTATGGATTCGCTGATGGCGGTAGAAATCAAGCAGACACTCGAGCGCGAGTACGAACTGTTCCTAACGCCGCAAGATCTGCGATCGCTCACCTTCATGAAGCTGCAAGAGCTGACGGAAGCAAAGGCCGCAGCGGACGAGAATGTTAAGCTAAAGCTCGCCAACGAAAAAACACCAACCGGTGTTGCGATGCTGCTCCGCAATCTTGGGGACGAATTTAACAGCCAGCACACGATCCTGCGCCTACAGTCGGAGAACGACTCGAAGAAGTACAATGCGTGTGTTTTGTTCACGCCAGGCATTGAAGGTGTCGCCGGTAACGCGTGGCACAACATTGCCGCTCAGCTGTCGCTACCCACTTTCATTACACAGCTGACGCACACGATCGACATGACGACGGTGGAGGAAATCGGCCGCTACCTGGCACCGGAACTTATTGAGAACGTGTTCAAAGGCACGGAGCGTTTCTACCTGGTAGGATATTCGTTTGGCGCGTTCATCACCCTGGAACTGGCCCGTATCCTGGAAGAGACGGGTATGCGCGGCCAGATTCTGCTCATTGATGGTGCTCCCAAGTTCCTGCGCAAGCTCGCCATCGACCAGATGACGGAGAACTACACAGACGACAGCATACAGGTGGTGCTGACGTCAGGCATCGTAAACACCATCTTCCCAGAGGAGAACACGGACGTGTTGCCGCTGCTTGCGTCATGCACTACATTCAATGAGCGCATCGACAAACTGCTCGAACTGTCCAAGGATCAGAATCTTTACTCCGAGGCTTATCTGCGCATGATGCCAAAGGCACTGTTCAATCGCATCAAAATTGCACTCGAAACTGACATCGAACATCCGAAACCGGTACAGTCGCCGATTCTGCTCGTCCGCCCTACCGAGGTGTCGGTGGTGGACATCGAGGAGGATTACGATCTGTCCCGATACACAGAGGGTAATGTAAGTCTCAAATTCGTCGAGGGCAACCACATCACGATGCTGGACAACCCGAAGCTCGTACAAATCATTGCCGATTCCGATCCGGTGCTGGAGTCGGATCGCTGCTTCCAGAAGTACCTGCAGAGTAACACCGTAGCGGAGTAGGACAGCAGTTGGTGTGCCGTTCGTTGTGCACGTACAAGCTAGTTTAAGGGACTGGGGCCGTTTTGAAGGATCAGGAACACTACGGTTCAGATGCGAGTTGAACTGCTCTACTTTCGCGTGGGGTAATAGTGGGTTTACATTGAGTACATGTTCAAAGTTAGTGCAAACAATAGCTAGGGAATATCTAACAAACGATAAACATCTTTTAAAGACATACATTTAGAAATTTTACACTGAACTCTTGACTATAAAGCTTATTAATTCGGAAGGTGAAAGAAATGATTTGCACATGGGATGAATATAAAATTTACTGAACAATATGCTGGGATAAAATCGGACCTTGACCAGCAAATTGAAAGCACTCAGAACCTCATATCTCATAACGTGTTTTTACAACAACAGTCCATTCTTTTGTGGGTTTTCCACTTCAAAAAGAGGTAGCCTGGCTCGTCTACTATGGCGTTGAAACTTCGAGAGGTCTTATCCTACCATTTATGGTTTCAAATACAAGTTCTGGTTCTGGTGACAAGAATTTACGTTAATCCGGGAACGGTCCGGATAAAATTCGAACATTCGGTTCTGCCACATGAAGATCGAAGCCGTTATCTTCTCGGTCACCGAGCCGCTCCGACAAATACTGTAGCTTCTAAACAAAATTAATTTTAATGTACACTTACATTTTTTACATTTACATATTTACATTTACATTTACATATCATACTCCCGTATGATTAACTTTTTATTCCAATTCCTCACATTGCTTTAACGTTGTAAATGCCAACTCCATTCCACATTCAAATCGTCTTGTTCGGGCAAAAAACTGACTTGCCCCACGTAACGACCAAGTTGTACTGTGGTAATGCTTGAAGAATGCATGCCACAGTTGAAGCGGTGGTGCCACAGTTTGCTTATGCAACTGTCATTGACAACCGAAAAACAACAAACCAAAACACATTGCGGCTCGGAGTTTGGTTGTGCAAACAGGGTGCAAAACGATTCAACAGATCATACGGTGCTGCTGGAAAAGGGCAACTAATTCACGATGATGCTATTCAGTGTGACCCGTTCGTTGTTGCGTGGTGCCCAGCTAATAGACGTCCACCGGAACCGTGATGTGCACCGCTGGGTAGCACCAACGCTGCGGGAACTTCGCCGGCGCCGCGAGAAGATGGGACCGGAAGCCGAATTACCCAGATCGTCACACTCGGACTGGAATTACAGTGCGGAAATCTTTGCATTCGGCAAACGGCTGCAGGAATCGTTCGATCCAAACGTGCTACAGCAAGCCTTCACACATCAATCGTTCATCGAGCAGGAAACGCGCAAACAGGCCGCGGTCGGTATCGAACAACCGGTGCTCGGTGTTAACGACAACCGGGAGTTAATTGCACAAGGCGAACGTTTGATTGCTGATTATGTAGAGGCATTTCTGTTGACTGCATTACCACGCTTACCGCGCCAGTTCATCTCGTCCGTGCGGGAGGCCCTCACCAGTGAAGCACAGCTCGCACACGTATCGTCCCATCTGGGCACCAAGGACATAATTATGGCAGCCGAATTTCCCATCGGTGACACGCTGATGGCCTCGACACTCAAAGCCATTATAGCCGCATTGCAACGCTCGTCCGGCGATGAGCGATGTTTTTTGTTCGTGCGTGACTTTATTTGCGGTCAGCTGAACCAACGGGATCTGTACGAGTATCTGAACATTCCCGATCCACTGTGCACGCTGCAGCAATATTGCAAAGAGCGAGGACTTGCTGATCCCGAACCACGGCTTATCGGTAATGTTGGGAAAAACACACTCCTGGCGGCGTACAACGTTGGCATTTACAGCGATCGGAAGCTGTTAGGAACGGGATACGGGGAGAATCAAATGACCGCAGTGCAGGAAGCAGCTAGTGACTGTCTTCGACAGCTGTTCGGAACCGAGGTGCACATGAAACCGGTTGATTTCAGACTAACCTTAAAGGATTGCGCACGTAATATGGCACAGCACACCAGCGATAAGGTTAAAACAAGACAATAACCCTCTTATATTATACCGCTGAGTTCCAGTGTTCAACGGGCAGCGGAATAGTTTATTGTAAAAACACCAATAGGCAACACCGGAATGAAACAAATAAATTAGTCCTCTCGAGTCCGATAACCCACCATCCAGCGGGGGGTTCGGTATTAACGTTCAATAGCTCATTTGTCACTAGATCCTCGTTCATGTTGCTCCTGCTCCACCGCCGGTGTCCGATAAGAGGCGGCCATCTTTATCCTTCAACCGAACGCGACCGTTCGAGTAGCGCGATTCCTGACTACCATCGGGATAAACGAACTTGATCGTACCGTCCGGATAGATGCGCCGTTTGTGCGCTTTTGTGTGTATCTCAACCTGCCCATTTGGTAGATTAATCTCCTTGTCGTCGTTCTTTCTAATAATAACCGTCGTACCGTCCGGATACTTCCACTCTTCCGCTATGTCTGCACTGTTCGGGTTGGTGGTGCGTATGGAACCATTCGGAAAATGAACCTCTGTCGAACCGTCCTTAAAGCGATGTTCCGTTTGGCCACTAGAAAAGGATAACAAAATAGGTTTAAACGGAAAGTAGTACACCCAATGCGATCATGGAAACTTACTCAGGAAATTCTAATATTTCCAATCCATCCAGATAGGTCGTGTGCCAGGTGTTGGTCTCGAAGTAGTAGTACTTAGTCGTGCCATCAGTCATATTCGTTTCCTTAATGTCCTTGTTGAAGTACAGCATCCGTATGATCATTCCGTCTGATGATATTTTTTTCAGGTTTCCATTCGGATACCAGATATCGCGGCTGCCATCGGCATTCACAATTTCCCGCTTCATGCTCTTGATCAATTCTGCCGCCTCCGGTGTACGATCGAGCAAATCACATTTCGTGGATGGGTTCTCTTTGCGCACCAGACCTTGCCGTTGTGGTGCTGTCGTATCTGCGTTTAGGTTGACCGCGTTAAATAGTGTTTTGCGAACGGCTGGATTTTTCGGAAAATACGAAGACGGTACCGGACCTTCCAGTGCGGAACTAGAACTTTCTCCTAGTACGTCATCCGCATCGTCGTCCTCATCATCATCGTCATTCTCGCTCCCATCATTCCTATTTCGCGCTATTTCAGGATTGAACTCTTCGTCGGACGAACCATTATTCGGATAGAAACCATTCTCATCATTCTCGTCTGTTTCCGAGGTTAAATTGTCTTCCCGATTCGGTACAGATTTCCCCCGTGAGGACATTGTTTTACCGCGCACTACCGGCTGATGATTTGTAACTTTTGCCCTCATCACTTGTGCTGTTGGTACCTTCCGTTCCTTCGGTTGAAACATAACTGTGTGCGATTTTAGTCGGTCTGTGCTTAGGGTTTCCTTATTGGGTTTGCCATGCGACGTAGATCGTTTTGGTTCCTTTGAGACTTCAGCGGTCTCTGCACCACCGGTTGCAAGTTTAGCGATGTTGCGATTAATTTCCACCAACATTCGGCTATTGTTTTGGCGCTTCAATCGGGTGTTCTCTGTCTCCAACCGTCGGTTATCCTTCTTCGCTACTTCTAGTTCAAGCCGTACCTCCTGCATCTCCTTTTCGGTGGTTTTCAACTGTGATCTAAACCGAGCCAAGGACGCACTATGCTTAGCTTCCCGTTCCTTTTGCTGTTTGCGCACTTCCGCTAGTTCCTCTTTTAGGCGCAGGATTTCTTCTTTGTCCTTTTTGTTCGGTTTCTGCGCCTCTCGGAGTGCTTGCTTGCGTTCCGTTTCGATCTTCATCCGCTCGTCGTGAAAGTAGACCTCCATTTTGATGCGTTCGTCATTCATGCGTTCCTCCATCTCTTCCCGATCTTGTTGCAGCTTTAGACGCTCTAGCTCATGTTCCTGTTTCGCCTGTATTAGTTCCGCATTTTCACGTCGGTAGTTGTCTATTTCACGCTCCAGTTCCGTCAGTCTTTCTTTAAGTAGCTCACTTTTCGCAAGTATTTCATTGCGAAGCGTATCGTCGCCGATAAAACCAGCCACCGGCGTGTCTTCAGTCTCCGACTGTCCGTTGGCACTGTCTACTGTACCGTCTTCATCGGCGCATCCTTTCAACTCTTCATCGCTTCTTACGTTGGTATGACCTATTTGTTCGTGCGATTGAGGACGTACAATAATTTTATCGTTCGGTGTGGACATTTTGCTAGACGCTATTCCCTGCATGTGATGGTACGTCTCATGGTCTGTAACATCTGACTCTTCTTCCCCACTAGATTTAGAAGATTGTTCATCGTCAACAAAGTGTACGTGTGCATGGTCCTCGTCGCTATCATCCTCATTACTATCGTCGGAGTCGCGATCATCCAAAGCAGCTCTGGTTGGTGGTGGTGGTGCTAAATTCCTATCCTTCAAAGTTATCTCCTCCTGGCGAACTAATGGTTCGCTTTCTACTTGCTCATATGCAATTGTATCGTCAACTGTATTTGTAAGCGTATCATCGTTTACAGTTGATTCGTTGGCCGCTATAAATCGCAAAATGCTGCTCGAGTTAGAATTAAAATTCTTACCAACAACCTTCTTCTCGAGCAGCTCAAAAAAGTTCAAATCCCGCTGCTCTTTTGATTCTCTGGTGGGGTGAGTTGGGTCAAACCTTTGCTTCCATGGGACATCCGGCTTTATGGGTGGGGTTTGCACTTTGTTTTCGTCATTTGTAACTTTTAAACTTTTAACAATGCTGCCAATCATCTTGTCGTCCTGATTATCCGCATTATCATCAATTGCATCCGTGCTGCACATAGGAAACGATCCACCCATTCGCCGCCTAGTGTCTAGCTTTTTATCTTGCACGCGATTTACGTCTAGAACAATACCTTGGTCACTTTTAGTGCGCCCCTTCTTTTCCTGGAGTGGTTGCTTCCCGCTCGCCTTTTCCGGTTTGGTAGCAGAAACACGAGATCCCTTCGGAACTTGCACGCTACCACCATCGTTTTGTTCTAGCTTGGTTCCACTTTTGCGTTTGTTTCGCTCTCTATTATGGGAGGCAAATTTATATTTGGGTAAATTATCTAGCTTAAATTTATCTGGATCTACTTTAAACCTAGCGCGCAATCCTTCGCCACGCTTCAAAAATCGCTTCTTGGGAACATTTTTCGCTCTTTGTAAGGCTTGCTCCTGCTCGGCCGTTGGCTGCTCGGCTTCCGAATCAAACATGGTTGTATCATCTTTGACGGAGGTTTGCTGCAGACGTTCGGCAGCTAGCTGAGCTTGCAAATTGGTCTCTTCGTACTCTGGATCACTGCTACTGTCTTCGTAGGATTGCTCACCGCCATCCTCAATCGCTTGTTGCCGTAATCCCAAAACTTCATACATCTTTCGTTGCTCGCGTTCCAGCAGCTGTTGCTGAGCGAGATGCTTCTCCAGCAGGACGCGTTGTTGCTCCTCCTGCCAATCTTTCAACTGCTTGAGTCGCACCAGTATGCTACGAGGTGATTCCGCCATTATGAGCTTTGACCACTGCGAAAGCAACCGTACAAAACGTAAAACGAGCACACTTTAACTGGACATAATAAAACTTTTCTTTTTATTGCACAGAAGATTGTAAACGTTGGCCGTTGCGCTTTTAGCAAAACCTATTCACAATACGTCAGTTGCCATGGGAGTGCGCCAAACTGTTGAAAGGTAAACACGCGTGTTTTGAAATTGAAACGCCATTTGACGCACACTCGATTGCTTTCGTTTAGAACGTCAGATTCAATACTTTAAATTACCGGGAGGTATATCACAGCTGAGTTGTCTTGTATGCTCAAAACGTAAACATTCACCAAGTAGAGACGTTTTGTACATAGTTTAGACAAATCGTACACCACAGTTCAAGTGAACTCGAACGAAAAGACGACACAGGAATGAAATTGTGTCTCAAAATATTTACCTTTGATGAACGTCATAAAAAAACAACGAAAAAGCGAAGAAAAAATCCATACTTTTCTGCGTGCTGCACATAGTTTTCCACATTTTCCTGTGATTATCGCTAAACAAACTGCTTTTGCATTTTCGGGAACATTCTGGAACGTGCGAGCAGCTTCAATATCAAGACGTAAAAGCAGCATCGCTGGAAGGCAGCGAGATGGCATCTCATTCTAGTTTCTACCAAGGAACCAAGCGGATCTCTCCATTGAAAATAAGGTTCGCTAGTGTAGCCGCACTTGATCACGTCGTTTGCTAAACGTATTTCTTTGTGTGCACAACGCATTTTAGAAACCCAAGCATATTGCCATCACAAATAATGCCCACACCCACGAGTGCTCCGTTCAATTTCGCCGAGATGCCCTGGTCGTACGGGGTAAAGCCAGGCCAGGTGATGGAATTTAATGCTGTCATCCGACCCAGTCCGATTACGGGTCCTCCTTCACCGGTGCCATCAATGCCATCGGGCAGCAGCCCGCCATCGTTTGGACTTTCCACAGTTTTGTCACAGGCGTTGCTGCCGGAACTTAGAAAACGAAAACCCGAACCGGACGTTGCACCAGTGTAAGTATCGTAGCTTCTTGAGATTGAAAGAACGTTTCCTAAATAGCTATCCGTTCCTTATTTTTAGGCCATCGAAACAGTTTCTTACAGAGGAAGCCATGGCATCGCATTTGAACAATCTGCACCTCTCCTCCGAATATACCGCACATGACATCCGAACGAATACGTCCACACCCGAATCTCCTGCCCTTTCCGCGGTCGAAGAGGATATGCTTTTGGGTAATACCGAAGCCTACCACGTGTGCATGTCTCCGCAGGAGCTGGAGGAACGTCTAAAGAAGGCACAACGAATTGCGATTTGCGAGGAGGTGCGTCGGTTGGATAATCGTGCCGAAATACTGCCCCAGACACTGCTAGAACGCATTGAAAAGCCATGCACCGCGTTAATGATCTGGCAACCACCGCAGGAACGCATTCAGTCACTTTTCTCGACAGTAACGCTAAAGATGGAGGAACATGAGCGCAAAGAACGCTTAGCGTCCAAGAACAATAACAACAATGATATAATGATCGACTCGATGGCGATCAGCGATGAACCACTGCCGGATTTACCAGAATACGACGAGGATCTAGACTTTGAACAGGATGTTAGTGAATCGTATTGGCAAAGGCGTTCGGCACCAGACGCTCCCGACCCAGCAACGATGGATGTTGAAATGTAGCTTTTGTAAGATTGATTGAGCTTGAGTGGCAAGGCCGGAAGCTAATGATTTTTGTGTACAGTTTTTGTCGTTCACGTGCAGTTATCTTTTTTTGCGAGAAAACTAATATTAAGGCGGTAATGTAAGCGGTTTCCCTGTTCTCTATAATGTCCTGTCTATCGACATGTGTCGGAAATACATTTGCGTACAAAATAATACTTTCCATATGTGTCTTTATGCATGTAGCAATTATGTTCGTCGTTTGATTTAATAATTGGCTCGCAAAGTACCAATTATAAGAAATAATTTAGTAAAGGAACAATTATTGTACATATGCTCTAAAAGTAAGATTTTATAGGTATCATTTTTGCATTTGGGTGACGCTTTTTTATGCTTTAGTTTGTTCTGTTCTGTAGTTTGAGTTATGCCCATTATGTTACTTTTTGTCCAAATCCCCTTTTCAAAACATTAAAATCGAGCGTGCACGTTAGGTGAGAGCGAGAAAATAAATTTCCTATTTCCAGAGAGCGAAAGTCGAGCTGTCAGAAAATTTTGCCCCCAAAAGAGAGCGTGTTCGGATTTTCGCTCTCAGTTGAATTCGGTGTATCCGGGCGAACGCACACGGCAAGGTGTACGCTGCGTCGCTGTGACTTTGACGACATTTCTGCAGAATTTTCTCCGTTTTCAGCAGTCCCGGTACAAGCAAACGCGGACGTGTGTTTACGTGTGTTCCATCTGTGGTAGCGTGATAACGCATAGCTCGCGAAAAAGGTAAAAGCGTCAAACGTTGAACAAAGGGAAACGTAATTAGTTTTATTATTTATCACGCGGGCATACAAACCACACCAACACGCTTACACCGCGCTGGTGTGTTGCAAAAAAGTGCGTGAACCAAAAAGGCAGCGTTGAAGGCAGTGCCGAAAAACAGCAAGGGACAGCCTGAAAATGGCCAACAGCGCGACGATAGAATATTGAAGCGATGAGATGTGCGCGGCGTGTTCTAGAACGGCGGGGGTGTGCTGAAGCGGCGCCACTATAGACGGTGTGGTTGTGTAGTTGTGTGTATATAGTGCTCTCGCCACCGCGGTTCGCCTCCGGGGTTTCTCCCATTGAAACCATCGCGTTTGTCGAGGTGGTAAAAAGTGAATGTGTATCTCTCTTTCTCGCTTGCGTCCATTGTACCGCCCGCAAACCGTGCATACTTTTTCCATCCTGCAGCAGAAATCGCGCGTTTGGCCGAGAACGAATTTGAAGCATAACCGAACCGATCGACACAGTGGGAAAGTGTCGAGCAAAACGTACAATAATTCACGAGTTTTTATGATGAAATACGTAGCCAGTGAATTTTTATTGTGTTATTATTATGAGTTGAAAATACGCTACGCTAAAAAGAAAAAAAGTTGCATGCCCGTGAAAAGTTGTTTCGGGGAAAAACAACAGAGTTGTAAAGATACGAATCAAAAATATTTGAAATGTAAACAATTCCAATTTATTATAATTGATATTGCTGTTTTAATAATGTTTACTGGGGCGAGCTTAAGCTAATCTGTTCTCTATGCAACTGCTCTATTTCCAAACGTGGGTCACTTTTTTCCATTGTGCATGTTCGTGCCATCGTCGCTGGTGACGTCATCTTCGCGGTATCCGAACGCACCGAAAGTGCTTGAAGCGCAGCTCGAGGTCTTCCCGGTCGAATTGGTTCCGTTCAGTACGGGCGTGTGCGTGCCAGCTCATAGGAGGTGACGATTCGTCCGAACGTGATCACCGTGCGGTTTCAGCAGCAAAACCAGCCGCCATTATACATCGCAGTGGTGGGTCTGCCAGTTACAAAAACGCACCAGTGCACAATAGTGTAATTCGTGTGGAGTGCATGCGTTTTTGCTGCTTTGCTGTTCGACAGACAAGTAGTGTTGTCACCATCAGTGTGTTTCCTCCCCTTTTTCCTTTCTTCTTTGCTCAAAAATATCTCTCCCAGCCTGCGGACGGTGGGCCCACGAATACCGTCCGGCCAGTAACTTATCTAGCAGCACCGTCTCTCGCGCGCTGTGGCCTTCACTTCCAAACGCGCTGCTTGAAGCTTTCGATGTTTTCTTCGGAAATTTTCAACCTGTGCGCTACTACTTGGTGCTAATTGTCCAAAAGTTTATGCGTGTGTGTGTGTATGAGTGTACGTGCGTGTGCATGAACGTACGTATGTGATATGGGTTGGAAAATAGAATAGCTTTTCTGGTGGTTATTTTTCCCGCTGCCTGCTGGTCTTACCTGTATACTCGGTGCTTGGAAGGTAGTGGCTGATATTCACCACCCCCTTCCATTCCATCTGCCAATTGTGTGGCTCATAATTAGGCGAAACAAGGAAACGAAAAAAGCACCACATCGAAACGCAACCGCATCATCATCAACCGTGACAAGTGAATCGAGCAAGACTGAGAGAGGAAGCGAGAAAAAGAGCAACACAAGAAGAAGCATTCAATAAATGCGAGAAAGGGAAAGGGATAGAGTGTGAGCGAGAAAGCAAGAGAGTGCGAGTGAGATTGCTCGGGAAACGTGTATGTGTGTTTTTTTTTTTATTTTCTTGTTTAATTTACCACACAAGGGAAGCGAAGAAAGTGTCAAGGGTGCAGTTTATTGGAATGCGTTTATATTCGGGTGCTGCGTTCGCCTTCAGTAGTATCGTCGGTTTATTTGTTTCATTTCGTATGTTGCGTTCTGTGCTCTTTTCTTTCCGCTTCCACGATCTCATAGGATGTTTCTTTTTCACTAGGTTCTAGGGTTTCTCCGTGAAGCAACAGTAAGGTGTCAACAATCATCATCATCGCCATCGTAGAGAAGGTGTTGGCTGTGTGGCTAATGCTGCCTATCTAGAGCAAAATGATAAAGAGTGAAATATGCGTGTGTATGCGTTTGTGTGTGTAAATACCTAACTGAAAGTAAATGCCGCTTGCGCTAGTACAACTATAACGGCAGGTGTTAAACCAGAGGTGGTGCAGAGCGTGTGCAATTGCGTGAAAAATCTTATCCCCGAGTGCGTGCATTATCGCTCTTTGTGTTATTTGTTGTGAAACGTTTGTTTCTGCCTGTGTGTGACGTCAGTGTCAAACGGTGCTGAATGGTCGTTTTTCGCTAAAGCATATGTTCAGCCTTGCTTACAGCAGCAGCTGCTGTCCAGCGTACACGTTGACTTGGTGGGAGCCTTAGCAGTTT
>AXCM01001691.1:0-37702 GCA_000473375.1 Anopheles culicifacies | reverse complement strand
AAAAAAAAGCCAAGCCGTTTCAGTCTCAATTCAGAACTTCCTAAGATTTATTTACAGCTCGTAAAAAAATTGTGGAATGGAACTAATGACCTAAGGCAGTGGAGTACACAATCGAACCAACACGATTAAGTAAGCGTTATCAATACTCGTATCAAATAATAAATACGTTCTTTGCTACCAAGAACCGTTTGCAGATCTGCTGTTAATTATCGTACATATTATTGATACGTCATTACACACATAACGTTGACAGGCCCTACGCAATCATGGCATAAAAAAATAAATCTGTACACTTCTGCCCGTGAATCAGTGAATTAGATGGGATAGTGAACGAAATGGCATTGAAATGATATCCTCACTCAATCACATATATCCTCAGATTCTACCGAAGTACGGAAACTGTCCCAAAAAGTCGTCAAACAGATCGTCACGTACGAAAACATTCCCATACTATTATGGCATACAGGATCCGACAGACAGGCACATAGACCGACAGACGCCAGCATCAAAAGAACTTCGCACGTCACGAGACACGCGGGTAGCACGAGCTGCTACGTACAGTTCTGCAGTAAACAAGACGAACATGCATCTAGCAGAATCCCCCAAATCGGGCCAAACCCATGTGTGGGCACACTTTAGCAAATGCTATGTTTCAAATGTTCCTGCGGCATGAAGCAGAAAGAGCGGATAGTTCATAGGGAAAAAAATGAGGTCATGTTTTTTTTTGTTGTTGGCTGAGAAGAAAAAAAGGGAAAGAATAAAAACTACTAACCTAGAACGGGAAGGCCGTCTTTGCCTTATGAAAACCTTAAGCCTGCTTTGAAATGCACACCCACTTCTAGCAAATGCGGCAGATGACCACCACTAAAACAATATTCGCATGGCTAGCGTTGCACAATACGACAAAATGTTTTCTTAGTTCGCTTGTACCGAGAGTTCTGCACTGTTTGCTTTAGCTGTACACGCCCGAATTCGGACCATCGCGGACACTGCTGGAAGATTCAGTGGACGGTCAAACTTCATCAGCATGCAAACAGCATACCTACCCGGTAAAGCTTTATGACAGAAGTACATTGGTGTGGTAGCTAGGAAGGTAGCTAGGGCGCGTTTGCTAGCTCGTTGATGGGGAAAATTGAAAAATTACCCCCCTGCCGATGACGGCCACCACAATACACACACACACACAGCTTTTGTCAGCTTTTGAGGTTTCCCAAAATTTAGCTTTCTACTCTTTGTTGCTCTTGGAACAACGTGCCGGGGTGATCTTCCTTCCCAAGAGAGATTTAAACCCGGCAAAGTTGCCTTCATTGTGCCAAATGGAGTTGCGAAAGTGAGCGTGCGGTGTACTACCACCGAAAGCGGGAAGTAATGAAATATTATGAGCAAAAAAAAAGCAGATGGGCCAAAAAAATGGCACAGGCACACTGCACTGAATAATTAATACCGCAAAACCTTCCCTCCTCCATTTTCTTGGCGAACGTAGAGATGGTGATGGAGCACATAACTGGTAGCTTGTCTACGGTATATCCTCCACCCTTAAATATCTACTATTCTTCTCATCACCATTAATTCTAGCCTTAGTCACGGTGACAATTCATTCCTATTAGCCTCGCGCATTTGCCTGTTGCCGTAACTATCCAGCATCCGGCAGACATTTCCGTATCCGGGAGCCATTGCGCTAATGTGGAATGTTTATGTAATTTAAAACCAACACACTTTCTCTCTTTCTCTCCTGTACAAAGAAAGTGAAGTCAACAAGAAGCTATTTGGAAGCTAACAAAAGCTAAGAACAACGATAGCAAAGAATATGGTTGGGAAGCAATTCACTTTACAGAGGCATGTACCCAAGCAAGACGACCTCGCCCTAGATGATAGTTTCACACTATGAGGAGGCAAGACAAATTTTATGCGCGAACATGTGCTAGCCGCTCTCCAACGATGCTGCAGTTGTGCACGAGCACGAATAGCTTTTCTCGGCTATTATGCCATGTTGTTACAGCTTCTAGTGCACAACTGCACACACATAGCGGTTTCCCAACTATGCTTTGGAAAACGTACGATAACAAAAAAAAACGCTTTAAAACGCATTGTTTCCGCTACAGGTTTGCATTTGAACTTGAGTTATATGTAATACAAATGATTAGTTTGTTTTTGCAATATGTCCAACTTTCAAATAATTAACGTAAACAAAAAACAAACGATTAAAACTCGATCCTAACTTCAAGTCAGGAGTAGCATGATGAAGAGCCCAACCAATTAAAGAGACATTTATTAACTACCTCCAACGATATGTCTCTAATAACTGACACATCGGGCTGAATTGTACCACGTTACCGGCTAATCAATCCCTCGTATGAGTGAACATTGAATATTAGCCGCTCAATGATCTTATAATCAACTTTTTTCAATCTGATCAGCTCCCGTGATGATGGAAAAAGTTCGTTAAGATGATTCGTTACTACGCGAATTGATAAATACCATTGCCCAGGAGAGAAACATTAAAATTATTACCTTTAATGAATTTGGAACTGTGTAAATCTATTGGTTAATTTCTTGAAATATTTGCGTTCTTTTCTTTATGCTGGTAAATAACTACATTATGCAATTGCCAACCAAACAATATAATTAATGCCAAAGAGAGGGTCGATATTTTGGCAAGATGATTTTGTTTTCAAATTATATATTTGTTACGTTTCGTTCAATAACTAATCTTAAGACAAGATTTAGAAATAAAAAGGATTTTCTCCAAAGAGCTTAAAAAAATTAGCAAAAAACCCTGTTTGCGAAATCATTTTCTTTGTTAGCATTTTTTAACAAAATAAAAGGTGAAGAATGCAAATCTTCGCCGTTTGGTTCATGGAATAAAAATATAGTGTCTTGCAATCTACTAGGAATAACCACGATAAAGCATGTGATGCCAAAAACCGTCAAAATGGAAAGTATGATTAAATTTCTTGTAGCTTTATTTTAGGTGTTTATCATACATTTTTTTTCTATTTCTTCTACTTGGCGGTCATAAAAATGCTTGAATACTATCCATTATAAATCAAAAAGTATTCATTAACATGAAAGCATCACAGCCATTTTGCTGTTATGTATTATTTTTCCTCCAAACGAAACGAGGTCTTGCTGTATTTTATTTAACATCCAATTTTTGAATTATAAAAACAAAAGCAACGAAGCACGCGTAACCGCCAACAGGGATTTAAACCATTTCGATAAGAAAAGAAACAGAAACCCCTAGGGTATTCCCCACGAAACAACGCGATGAAGCATACCGGAACCATCCCTACTCCACAGTACTACATCGCACAGTGAAGATCGATTATTATATTCGCTGGAAGAATCCGAATTTTTACTTCGCCAGGACTTTCGTTTCGATGCTATTTGTACACGCACAGACAAATACGAAGCACATTAGAAATGTGTAACGACTAAATTTACGGGTCACTTGATATGCCCCGATCGGCAGGATTCGGTTCTGGGCGGGTGGCATGAACTTAGCATCACATTCTTTTCAGTTACTCTTCGGCATACGAAATCAAATGTCGTCTGTTCGTCATATCCACAAGCCACACACCAAGCATGGTGTGGCGGGAAAGCGGCGACAATTGAAAAAGGTAAGATAAATAAAAGGAATGGCAAAAAATAGGCATCCCCTGTCAGCACATCCATCCAATAACCGACAATTTTGACAAAACCCGAGCTCCCGGGCATACAATTCCAGCTCCAGCAATAACAAACACGGCGATAAGATATCATAACGACGGTTGACATTGGTTTTGGGCTTTGTTCAGGCCCATAAATAGGGCAAAACAGAAGCACACAGACGCAAAAGAAAACAACGTCAACCTTCGGAAGCAAATTTTCTTTCATCTAAAAATGTTTAAACATGGGAAGAAAAAGTTTCTATTGGCGTCTGCTATTACATTTTCCTTCCCCTCTTTGTCTACGAATTGATTGTCGGAGGGAGGAGGAGAGGGGGGGGGGGGTATTCAATGGATGATACAACTATGTGGGAATAAATTGATTTCACAAAATATTTGAACTAGGCGTACTAAAACATGGCCGTAGTTTTTCACTCTTCGTTTTTGTGACAAATGATTGGGAAAATTTTTGGGATTGGGAACAACCGCAAAAAAAATCCTCATTTAAATATATTGTGGTAGTTTAATTTAGTAATATATGTATGTGCAATGCTCATCACGTACACCATTACCATGAGATGAGGAATGGTAATATGAAGACAAATAGCAGATAGAAAAGAAGACGCAAATTGCATCTGCTGAACAGGCTGCTACCATATTCATGCTTCTTATACCACAACCTATACCAACAATGTGATAAAGCTATTTCCTTGTCGTTTTGTCACCCTTAACGAAATCTCCTCAGTGTCACCCAGAAGTGATACTTTTTTCCTCAATTTTGTTCTTTTATTTTTTGTACACACACATTCTTCATAGCTCGCCTTATGACAATATACCCGAAACGCTTGACACAAGTATGCCACCAACACGGCACGCACGTTGCTGACGACACGTCCGTGATGATTTTGGGGATTTTTAGGATAAAAAGTAAAAATAAAATCCGCCGAACCACATAACACCAACACCGATTGAGAGTGAGATAAATACAAATAAAAGAGAGTGTTTTTGTGTTTGCTTATCTTTGATTTTTCCAGATTGTGAATCCACGTTGTAGTACAATGATAGAATGAACAAATATACATGCTTCAACAATGCAGAGATTATTGTTCCATCATAATGTTACGATAGTAAAATCAAACTACTTTGCTAGCATTACATTGTTACATTTATTAGGAGTTGGTAACTGTTATTGAAAAATAATATGTTCTCAACAATCGTTTGAGTTGAAAGCTTTTAAGCTTCAACAAGTAAAAACATTATTCGTGACCCAGCCCAATGAAAACACAAATCATACGCACTTGAGAAATTGAAGTAAACTAGACATCTGAGCTAAGCAGAAAAACTTTGTCGCAAAACATAACTCACTTTCATGTTTTACACCATAAGGATGATTTCAATACAATCTCAATATAAGTTGGAAATGTTGTTAACTTAGCTATTTGACGCACACCGTAGCATCTGTACATCTTCTTAATATCAATTTGTTCTGCACTTGACAAAGTTTACCAATGTGAAACACCTATAGAAAGTATTTGCTTCCAAAGTATCGTTAAGACATGTACGTCACAATGTCACATGAAAAATATCTAGCACTGCTGGCGCTCAACATGCCAATGGTAAATCACTACTCGCTACAGAGTTACAGGGATAGGAGCATGTGTAGAAATATACTCACACTGCTCCCAACACTCACTACAGTACTGTAAGTCCCAACACATGGTGGCGCTAAGTCAATCCTCTACAGGTATTTACCATTATAATATCAATAGATCTCACACCAATGTCCCATTGAATACACAACATATGGTAAAAGGAAGTGATTCAGGCGTGATGGCCCACTTAAACGCCACAAGTGAAATGGGATTTTTTAGATTCCTTTTACAAAACCTCCTCCTCCTCCTTTTTATAAAAAAACTAGTCATTCAATAATATGGAATTTGCAAAGGTTTAACATATTTTTTTACTAGAAAATCTAAAATCGACCTTCTTATTTTACCGCATTACAACTTCAGACATCACCCTTGGCCTATCATTTCTAGCTTTCCTGATTTGTGATTACCCGATTGGAGAGCAGCACTATAGACTGTACGGAGTGGCATAGGTGGCATTCGCATGATATCAAGAGCTCGCCGGAGCCTGGCGAGTCCCCAATTGTCCTTTCATACATACGGAATTCAAACTGCTTGTTAGAAATTTTCTTTCGTACGCGACTAAGATAGTTTCATCAGGTTTAGGCAGAGTCCATGTCTCAAAGACGTATGTGCGTACCGTACCGTACGGAGGTTCTATCCAACCTCACCCACGACTGTTGACCCTACCCCACCTATAGTTACATTAAGTGGAGTGAAGTTTCCTCAGACTGTTGAAAGACCGGTTGGCGACCAGCATCATGGTTCACAGTTCAACAGCTATGTTAGTATCAGAGCTGAACTTTGACCGAATGTAGGAGATCTTTAGGACGACTTGAAAAGTACGATCAAGTTTATCCTTCCCTTTGGCACAGACCCTTGTTAGCAGTATTCAACATTGTAATGCCCCTGCCGAAGCTGAACTATAGCTTGCCTACCTTTTGTATATGATGTAGACAATATCAAGATTCCTATCACCAGGCATCCATTTTTAATCCCATACCTCATTAATAATTTGATTAATTTCATGTTAAACTGCTGCACCTTCGATTTTGATCAGATCAGAAACTATTCCGTCGGTGCTTTAATTATTAAACTAACGGATAGTCTTTCGTGTTTCGTCAATGCTAGGTGTTAGTAGCATGATATCATTTGCTGAGCACTGTTCATATTGAGCATTAGAACATGGCTAGAATTAGTTGATCACTTTTCGAATGCAATGAAACCATCAAAAATAGTAAAAGATCAGCAGATGGAGTTCAGCCAGTTTTAGTTTTAATCATACATTAAAAAAAAGTTTGGCTGACAATTAAATTGATATTGAATTAGAAATATTGCCAACAACTTTCATAGACCGGTAATAAATTCCCAGCAACTACTTTAGAACAAGGCGTAAGGGTATCTTGATGAAATATTCAGTATTACAGCATAATGCAACACACGAAATAAGCATTATAACATAATTAAAATCAGAATTATAGCATAATACAACGCCTTACAAATGATCATGATTTTAAAATGACGGCCTTTTTAAACAGTAAGAAGAATTGATATTTTAACGAAATATATTATTTTAAAACGAAATGAAGACCGAAGGGAGTATGTATTTTATCTTGGTTTTTAGTAACGGGGCTATTTCGAAATTCACTTGACTTTTTGTATAGAACATCATACTGTTCTGGGTGAAACGGCCAGTACCATTTGTACCGCCCACATATGTATGATACGGTGTTGAATTTGTTAAACAATGCAACTCACAGCACTGGAGTGAATGATAAAATGGTATTTTTGGTTTACATTTCATGGAATAATAAATTCGGTGCATCCTATGTATCTGTCACTTGTGGTTAAATCTGTCAGCAGTTATTCCAAGATAGCTATCCCACCCAAAGCCCGGTTGCTTATGTTAAGCGGTGAGGTGGAAACGAAACATGGAAATTCCAACCGAAGTTTCCAAGCGTAATAACGAGGAACTAAGTGCATCGAGTCAGTTCAAATTTTATAATAAATAACTTTATATATGTTTAGTAACAAGTGGTAATTGATCGAAATTTGTTAGCATGTCCCCAAAAGGTCACGCCAATATAGGTCGATATTCCCAACGTTCAACTCAACTAGGTAGTCAGCAAACATGCATACTGCCTCTGTTTATGACAAATCATCTGATAACACCGTCAAGACTGGTTCAATCCATCTCGAGTTTTAGTGTTACAAACCAGCAAACATGTCGTTAACTTTTAATTACGCTCTATCGTGTATAAAGGAACATTGATGAATTTTGGTACTGGTATTACTTACAAATACTGGGAAGTATTTGTTAATAATTTTGTTTGACAAATCAGTGCTGCTGTAATGAACCAAAACTACAGAAAATACTAACTAATCCAAAAAGGCGTTTTCTAAAATCTTAAAGTTATGATTGTTTAAAAATAATATTACAATTATATTCAATTAAACCGGCACGTCGTCAGCAGATACTTCAATGATTATCAAATTTAATGCAAAGCTAAAACCCAGTTAAACTATGTGTGAACATTTTATAGTAAAAATTCTCTATGCTTTGTTCTCCATTGACGTGGACCTATTCTATTTAGTTTCCACCAATCAAAATGGAAAATTTCACATAGAGAACGTTATCGTCGTTGACAAGAAATTCTCCAACAATTTTAATTTAACAATAATACATCACTTAATAATACAGCACAATGAGACATAAAAAATAAAATTGTTTCCGCTGTGCTGAAAACACGAAGCAACATACTCAACTGTCGCCTATGACCAAACCATTAAACATATGGCTGTTGATCAACATTACTGCATTACTCATCCGTCACCTAGAATACTCTAACCAAATGCTGTGAATCATCAAATCAACGAAATACATCAATGCGGCTAGTATCAATGATCAGATTGGACAGATGCCGTTTTGCAAAATTAAAAAAAAAAGATAATCCAAGTACATAAATTTTAAAAATGGTTGAGTATAATTACAGAATGTCATAGTGTTTGCTGGCCAATATTTTACACGTAGGACAAATAATAAAATACAAAATAAATGGAAATACAGACCGTCCTAAATTCTAAATATCCCGATACCTGGTTCAATCTACAATACTTCTAGTATACCAGTTATGCCCTTTGAAGTTCGTGTTCTACATTTAAAATTGGACGTTTATAAAAAAAGTGTCAAATTAAATTACCTTATTTATGGAAAATCATAAAAAATATAACGCAGGTGCAACATTCAGCTGTAACTATTACGCGATTTTTGTGCATTTTTTATAATCTTTGTATTTGCCACCTTTACCTTTCCCCATACTCTAATATTGATATGTTACATGAATTATCGAGTTCAAGCCCAACTCCCGAAGACTAGGCACAAAAACGAACGCTTTACCCTTCCCAAAGAAATTTGGCATTTGAATTTACTTCCTAACATGGAACTTAGCAGACATGCATGCTCCGGGCATTCGAATGTCGTTCATGCAGAACGCATGAATGGACAACTACAAACATTCAATTGTTCAAGAACACCACAGCCAGAGCGTTCATTGAGCAATTTATAATAAATTGCTAATGAATGTGCGCCGCTTGTAAGTGTTTTCCATGAACTCGCGAAACTCTCTTTTGCCTTTTAACAGCCTTCAGTCTTGATCAAGAAATGTGTCCGGTTCTACATTCATCCATTCCTCAATGGTAAATCACCAAGTGCATCTAACCAAGTAGACGCTACAAATCCGGTGGAGGCGGATGATCTAAGTATACTCCTGCTTCCACTTGTATGTAGAATGTATATGCATCAGTTGGCTGTTCAGCAAAATTGCAAATAGGAGCAACACATAACAAATGAACGGCCCATGCTGACCGATAAACAGTCTAACCACGCACAGCGTCACATAGCCGCTATACAATGCTAATTGTGATCTAACGATCTTTTCGCCGGCATGGATGTTGGCCGATATCGACGATTAGAGCAATGATGTTAATTTCAGACCATCTACACCGAGTGGTATGTTGGTAGAGGACGAAATGTGGCAAGAAGGCACTACAAATCTGTGTATGATTACGTCATGCGAAGAATAGTACTAAGTAGTAGAGCTCGGCAGAGCACTACGTAATCTTGTAATGCATATGTTATCAATGCAACATTCAAATTTAATAAAGAAAACCAACGACGTTTTTGAGAAGAGGCATTGGCTGAACGCACACTGAACGAATTCGTGGTATACTTATTACGATATCTGCCGGACTGTGCCAAAGAACTCAAAGTTACCCTCTGAATAAACAATTCCCCTTAGATTCAGAACAAAATACGATAAGCTAAAAATACATTCGTATAGTGGTCAGCCTGGTAGCATAAATTATTTATTTATTTTTTTATTCATGTAGAACGGCCGTATTGCTGGTAGCAAAAAATATGACACGAATAAATTAAATTCATTCTTGTATTTGAAAAATGCTAAAACCTACAGCCTTTCGCTCGTTGCATTTCAACTCATGAATCAAATACTGCTAACCAATAAGTCTACTCTTATCTCCCCTTTTCAAGTGGATTTGTTCTTCATTTGTAAAAGGGATTTAGAATAAAAAAAAAAAGATTTCAAAACATCCAATTGGTTCTCTGTACAAAAAAAAAGTTAGCAATCAACCAGTTTTCTACTGATATGGAGTTCAATAACAAATAAAAAAATGCAGACGACACTGCTTAAGTGGTTCGGTTAAATTGCGTCTAGTGCAGCAATAACTGAAACCGGTTTCATTCATATGTGCTAAAGTCAGAACGATAGCTTCTACTTGATCGAGCTGAATTTTCTAACCATTTGTGCTTAAAGTAGGCCGTGCTTCAGCGCGTAACGTGACATATTATCAGTGAAGAATGATACATTGGCCTTGTTACTCGACAAAAGGGTTAACATGTTGTCCTCTTTCAACTCTGTTTTAGTCTTGGCGACCATGTGTTGCAAACGATGTACGAAATCTGTGTTGCTTCAAACAGCTTGAAGAAAGATTAGATAAAATGGATTGAACTTCGTCATATGGTGTGTAAGCGCTCGTACAACGCCCATAAAGTGTAGTGGGGATTACGTAACTGTTGTCTGCTGGAAGTATGAGTGCATGTGTACAAAAGTACCTACCTTTGACAAGCGGTTCCGAAACCAACTGCATCTCTTCCTGCGGAATCATGCTCATTAATCGGGCAATATCGATGGCCAGCATGCGATCCACAACTTCTAGTAGCGGCATTTTAATTGAATGGAACTTGGTAAAGTCCTGATTAGCAAGCACTTCTTGCATTTTCTTGATATCTGGCAGATCTCCGATGGACACCTGATGCTCTCGACAGACACGATCGTAGATGGTGCCAAGATTTTTGATCAACTCCTTTTTCTTGCTATCCTTGCCGAATATTGGTGGCATTTCTTTGCGAAGTTCCGATACAAGATATGCATGGACCTTGGCAAGGCGAGCTCGTTTGATGAGATCGTTCAGTTTGCGCAGAGCTGCATTGCGGGGTAGCGATTGCAAATCACGGAAAAGATCTTGCTCTTCGTCCTCGAACAGCCTACGATTAACGTCGTATCGTAGCGGTTGATCCCAGAAGGAACCAATATATACTCTTGCCACTTCCGGAGTCTGTAGTACTTTACCGAGGGACCACATTAAAGCACCGTATACACGCATCAGCTGTTGATGATCGATCATGTCCGCCTTGTTTAGCACTATCCGAATCTTGTCGTCGTGTCCCCGCAGTGCTTCGATTGATCGTCGAAATTCGTCCGAAATGTCCAACTTGTGCGCATCAAATAACAGTATAATGCGATCCACACGCTCCGCAAACCATTCCAAGACTCCGGTGAAATCGTAACCTCTATCAACCCGTTGTTTTTCGCCGGATAAAATACCGGGCGTGTCGACGATCGATATCGCTCGCAGTACAGGAGACGGTACGTGGGAACACTGGAAACGGTTTAGGAAAGCGTTTCCATACTTTTCCAGTGGACGGAACTGTTTTTTCGGGTCGACAACGAGTGCATTACCCGGTATCATACCCTCCTTATCGTCATACATGACGGCAATAAAGCGATCTGTAGTCGGTTCCGGTCCGATCCTAATTCCGGGAAAATCACGTTCCAATAAATATCGGATAAAGGTGGTTTTACCAGTTGAATACTGGCCAACCAATAGGATCATCGGTTTCGCATCGAAATCCGAATCCTCCAGCTTCGGTGAGTGGAAGTCATGAAAATTGTAATGCTCCTCTAGCGGCAACAGTTTACTGCGGTAAATCTTTTTCAGCTCTCCCAACACATTTTCCACCACCTCTTCTGTTTTCGTTTCTCGTTTCAACCAGCTGAACATTTTGCCTGTTATTAGCGGACCGCGGTAATCCCGTAAAACACTTTCTACCGTGATAAAAATGTACACTGACTCATCAACAGTTCGCCGAACCGCTAATTATATGATGTACGTTACAACACTTGTTACTAACACGACGATAAATTGAAACTTTGTTTCTGCACTAACTCAAATGCTTGTCCTTTGCAGTAAAATGTGATGTGGAATTCGGAAATGTGATTTCACTTGCGGAATAATTATAGCAATGAGTAATGTGGATCGGCGAAACCGTCTGCCTTATCTAGATAATGTGCCAGCAAATACCATACGTGTCCAAAACGAAAGCTAAAGCAATCGAACAAAGGATAACGGGTGAGGTTCTGGCTCACAAATGCACCACAAGAACACCGCAGCAATTCGTGAGTTTAAAACGGTAAACTCGGGATATTGGTCAAAGCTATTTGGAGTTTTCTACGGGAGAAAAGAAATTCAGACACATCACAATTGTCAAACTTCCGAAGAAGAAAAAAACAAAAAAAAACAGCTGTCAAAAGTTAACAACTTTTCGCCCCAATAAATTTACCCCAGGTGGCAACATTGTTTGAGAGGAAAAAAGCCTTTTCACTCGAACCTTGCCAAATGCCCAAACTTATATGTTTTGTTTCTATGACTTTTAAATATAAATGTCAATTTATGCTCTGATTTCGTATGTTTGCACTGGTTATACATTCATACTTAATTACATTCCAACGACGTTGCATTAACGTATTTTGTATATCTATTGTTTTTAAGTTATATCTAATATTTTGGATGGGTAAGTTGTATTTCTTATACTTTTTCTCAAATTGTCGAAGAGGCAAAAATGTTTAAAAATAAAACAATTACCAACCAGACATTCGTAAAAACGGTTGAGCAAATGTCAACTTTAGCAACACGGATAATGCGCTCGCCGGATGATCGACTTTCTACTGTATTTCCTGTATTTTCCAATGACCAGTTAACGCGCTCACTGTGCTGTCCCGTACCGCTTCGTTCAGCGAAAAAAGAAGAAGAGAAGCACTGTCGGTCGATCCCATTCTGCGAGGTAAGCTGTATTACAAGCTTGTGCGTGTGACTGTGAAAAGAATTGTGGATTTGTGGACCGGAAAGCGCTTCGATTGAAGAATACCACGTTTATCTTCGGTTGATAGCGTATCTACCACGATTTAATAAAACAATTCTGCAGGTACGTAACATTTGAGCTGGTGAGTTGGGAAATTGCGTGTCTGGAAACTATCATATGCTGTACCCGGCATGAAGTGCCATCGTGTGCAATGCGGAAAACAGGGTGTAAGGCCGCCATGTTTGATGTTCGTAGTGATGAAAATGATTTTGCCTACAGATCGAAATATGTTGAGCCGAGCGTATAATGATAGCGTTTTAATCATTTCTTTTCGACTTCTTTACATCCAATGTGGGAACTAAAGGAGTAGTAACGAGTAATGGTCGGTTCACGCGTCTATGTGGGTGGTTTGCCGTACGGCGTCAGAGAACGCGACTTGGAGCGTTTCTTCAAAGGTTATGGCAGGACAAGAGATATTCTAATTAAGAATGGCTATGGTTTCGTTGTAAGTATTACATTAGCACTATGAAAATCCATATTGAATGTATGGTTGATGTTGAAATATTGTATTTTACTTTCTTAGGAATTTGAGGACTATCGTGATGCGGATGACGCCGTATATGAGTTAAACGGGAAGGAGCTGCTGGGAGAAAGGTGTGTAACGTACAAACAGAACCAAACCATCACAAAATCGAGAAATTAGAATATGAACAGTCGACATTTTAGTTAATCAACCAAATTTCATCGTTCTAATTATTGTTTTTTTTTCATAGAGTCGTTGTGGAACCTGCAAGGGGTACTGCACGTGGTCCTAGCGGCTACCGCGAAAGAGATCGATACGATAGGGACCGTCGTGGAGGAAGGTATGACAAGTAAGTATGATCAACGTGATGGGTGTCAAATAAGGAACCCTCCGATTAGTATTAATAACACACAATCCCTTGAACTGTTGGTTTAGATATAAAAGCAATTCCAGGAACAGTTCCCGCTATGGACCGCCGCTTCGCACCGAATATCGCCTGGTTGTGGAGAATTTGTCTACCCGTGTGAGCTGGCAGGTATGTACTTTTTTCATTTATTTACACAGCGTGGGCTACAGCTATTTGTGTTAAGTACAATTTTAAAAGAATGACGGGTGATGAAATTGTATTTTTAATTTGTTATTATTTAACGATAAGCGAGAAGGAACTTGCCAAATTATTCTGTTTATTTTAAATTGGCTTCTTCCGCTATTTACTGTAATCAGTGCTGGAATAGAACGATCATTAACAGATCCTATAAGTTGTTGTGATCCGATAAGCCCAAAAAAAGTACCAGACGATAAAGATCGTATAATTAATAAGTTATAGGTGTGTAGAATAGAATTAACATTCAAGGATATAAGAATCTCGACCCACTTTGCTTAAAAGTTGGTCCTTGTGATTGACCAATGAATGTACTTTTATTGCTATTGATGAAATAGTCAATAAACGCACATATTTTGATTTGCCGGTGTTATGAACTATTTGTATATAATTATTTGTGCATAAAAATGTTCTATACTAATCATGCTCGCTAAGTTTGGTTACTTATATCTGAAATAACACAATATTTAAACGTCCAATGCAATGCAGAAGCACGATTTTTTAAATCTTCTTGAGATTCTTGGTACACTTTTGCATATGAAATTTTTAGGTTTCTAGTTCGTTTCGTACTGGAGTATTAAAATTTAACAAATGTTTAAAAAATTTGAATATATAAATGCATCTGCATCTTGGCTCGCTAGCTAACTATTTAAACTGATTAAATTACAAAATCTGAAAATATTCCTGACATAAAATTAGTTTCAATTGATATTCTTAATTTTTAAAAATTCATTAAAAACACAAAGATATTGTTACGAAGTATGACAGGAAATTGTTGACACAGTAAATAATTGTGGAATAATCAAACGTTACCAGAAAATTTGTTATTTCTTATAATGCTCAATTGATTTTATTAAATCGTGCATTGTATTTGTGTTTAAAATGGAAACATATCCGATATGCTTCGAATATAATTATTGCATGAATACATTTTTACTAAAACTATAGCATATGTATTTTGCGTTGGTGCCAGTAATTGTTTATTTAATTTTCGAATATTACCTAAAATTGTAATAATGTATATGTGTTATGATGATGATCACATAATCTCTAAATGTTCAACGAGAAAATAATTGTCTACCGAATGAGGTGACGTAAAGTGAGTGGATTCCTTTGTAGAAGAAAATTTGCATTCAAATATGATCTGTTAGCAACATTTTCTATACTTGAAGCCAGTATAACAAATCGTAAAATAGTAGTATATGTAGTAAAATTGTGTATGTATTATATTCTCTTTCTGTTAAGGCGGCTGCCCTTATTTCATGATGAGAGAGGTCATAGAACTAGGGTTTACACATTATACGGTGTGGTAGCGCCTGTTGAACGCATCACTTCGAATGACTAGGGAGAAAACGATGGAAAGAGAACGGGCATGATCAATCGGATGAGTGAGGTATCGGTACATAGGAGGAACATCGTTCATCTGTGTGAAGGACGATAAGCCTTTGTAGAAGACGCCTTTTGGTTGATCAAAAATAGGAATCAGCGGGACACTACCGAAGCAGCTATCGCTGAACTGCAACAAACAGCATTGCCACAGTGTATAGTCTCTGGATATGGGTTCGATGACTGATGATGATAGATGTTAGCTCTATTCTCGAAACTACCTGACTGAGATCGAATGATGGATGCGCAACACAAAAATTCAAACCGAGCAATATACAATCACCTTCAGCAGATTTTATCCTGAAAGGTGGAATGATGCTGCAAGCATTTAAGGAATTCATATTAAGGAGCCGTGAAACGTGGGCAAACAGATGAAACAAAAAGCCTAAGAATGGCAAATTATCTAAAAGGATTCCTGCTCTACAACACACATCGGTCACATTGTCTGGATACGGAATGGATGATAATGGAGCGCTACAAAAGTTCTGTGGTCCAGCGAAACCAACAAATCAGAAAAGTACCGTTAAAGTTCCAATGGTTTTTCATTTCCTTCTTTTTCTTTCTTACACAATCTCTTCCTACCTTTATCAATGGTACACTAATTCTTGAAAATTTTTCACATTGATTAATTTTGAAGATTTGTGCGAGCCCAAGGATCGATCGCTGCCCCTTGGTTCTGGTCATCAGATGAGCGTAGGAAGGGATGACGTTATGAAATGGCTAGAAGCGTGACCGATGAACTCTCGAGCAAACGATCTTCGCCTTCAATCGCATTAAAACAGCGCAGTCAGAATTTGGTTCAGGGGATCCTCGTCTTGGCATCATATCAAATTCTACTTCCTTCAATCTCCAACGGAACGGGGTCTAGACGAATTGGAATGACTGGACTCGGACGACTCAGCTACCATGATGATTTTTTTTCCAACCAAACACCTTTTGTGTGCGCGTAATCGCAGTTCTACGACAACAATCGGTCGCCTATTGTTCGCCCTTTGGGACGAAAGCTTCCAGTCAATTGCAACGCCAGATGACGACGATGGAAAGGATGTCTATATTACACGGTCTGATGATGGCAAAAAAAATGTAGACGTCTGTCGTTCCACCTCAAATGATCCGGTTCTGTATGGGGCACCTGCTGTCTGTTGGAGCCCTCAAACTAATGACGGGACTTGGTGTGTAACACGTACCGAGGAAGGGAGAGACCCTACTCAGCGCGAATGAAGATGCGACAAGGGGCGGCTTGGAAATAAAACGAGCACGAACCGGCCATGCCATCGGGACCCGACCATCCAAACGTCGCAGGCGAATGCTCTATTCCTTTTTTCTTTTCTATTTTCAAGCTTTGACTGCTTTCTTCCCCCACCAAATGCGTATTTCAATCCATTTCATCCACTCGCGAACATGGACACTCATCGAATGTGGCTGGAGAGAAGATGACACTAGCATGATGAGGTTTAGTCAACTTGGATGATACCTGTTTATCAAACTTCGTATCATCGTCTAAGTTTTGGTCGAATGGCATTGGTGCAGCCGTAACACATTCTTCCTTCGCGATGTTTCGGAAGATGATCATTCCTTGATGGTTCTGCGGTGAGCTGCAAGCGGAAGAAACAGCCGTTCGTGTAGTGACGTCAGTATTCTCCGGGCGTTGCTCTGATGACCTTGTTGTTCCATTGGATGCCTTTACTCGCTGCTGGGTCTCGTCGATTGCGTCCCCTTCGAAGAAGACAGATTCCACACCAGAGGTCATTATGTGAAGAACTAAATCTCCATCCCCTTTGGCTTTTAACGATGGTTGCAGTACAGTGATGGCCATACCCGCTCCATATCCACACTAAACACACACATGCATGAAGAGGAGAGGTCTAATCTGTGGTTCTGTGAACATGATAAAGGAAAGACGATTCGTTGACTGTCCCAAATACCAAAACTGTGCCCGGCCGTCAAGGTAATGGTCGACTTTTTTTTAGATTTTGTTTTCTTGATTCTTATTTACTTTAAACGTTTCTTAAAATCTCCACCATTTTTCTCTCGGTCTGTGTTGTTTTGAAGGTAATTTTATCGTTGGTTGTTTACGCGGAAACCTATAAGACATACTTCGGTTTTCGTTTAATGTGTGAATTTGCTATCTTATTTGTCAGTAGCATTATACTTTCGATTATTTAGAATGATACAAAGATATATCGTACTAAATTGTACTGTCCAGCAGAGGATTAAGAGATGTCTATGTAAGAGACGCTTGTCTTTCCCTAATAATCCAAAACGGGAAAGATATTATTAAAGGACATAATGAAAAGAATCATAAAATACATTGTAGTGGAAGATCATCTTGGCAACCTGCGTCAATCGATCTAGCGCATGCACCGTGGAAGAAACTAAGGGCATATAATGAAGGCCAAAGGAACTATTGGATTCGAATAGTAAACTATTGGAGATAATGTGAACACAAGCCCATCAACAATAATGGTAAAAAAAACGAACTGGACAAAAAGAAACGAATGAAGCAACCATGATGTTGATACTGAAAGGACTTGTTCCGGACACCAAAGCAATGTGCAACCTTCACTTGTCATCGCAAGTGCAACGAAACCTGAAACTCCTTCTTTTTCTTCTTCTCTTGGCCGGCCATTTCTGGCTTCCGTGACTTGAATGTACCCGCAACAGAATAGTCAGTCCTGCGTACGGGGGAACGGCCCGAATGGGATTCGAACCTCGGTCCTGTCCGTTCGAAGACCGGCGCCTCGGTCTCCTCGGCCACCGAACCGCTCCTGAACTCCTGAAACTCCTTAACAACATCTAAATAAGAGTAGCTGAACGAAGGAAGGAAGAAGATCCAGAAAGACGTGAACGAATCGTGCTCGAAAATTGGATCGTACTAATAACAATTCCGAGTAGATACATTCGGCAGCCAAGCCACAATGGAACCACCATCGCAACCGAGCCATAACTGCATATCCTGCATCGAAGAAATGTGGCGCATCGTCATGACCACCAAGCCAATGATTCTTTTCATTATGCCTGTTATTTACAAATCATGCACAAATGGTCGGTTTCTGCTTGTTTTTGGAGATATGCGAAGACATTTTAAACTACCTTTTATCTGCGCCAAATATTGGCACAATCAGAATGCTTTAGGGTATACTCGTATGATGGCGCTTCCATCAATGTCATGACAGTAATCATTCCCTCAACAAACCAATTTTTGCCAATAGCAAACCATCAACGTTCCGCTACAAACCGATAATAATCCCTTTCTTACAGAGTATATTACTAGAATTGGTTTCTATTTAAGTTTTCTGAAATAATTTTTGTTGGTATATTTTCTTTCACTTGTTTTGGGTTCTAAAGGATTTGAAGGACTATATGCGCCAAGCAGGAGAAGTCACTTATGCCGATGCTCATAAACAACGTAAAAATGAAGGGTAAGATATTCTTAACCATGCTCGCTCTAGAAATCGTAGTCACTTATGTTTGCTTCTTACAAATTTCAGTGTGGTAGAATTCGCAACTTTGTCGGACATGAAAACTGCAATTGAGAAACTGGACGATACCGAGTTGAACGGAAGACGCATTCGCCTGGTAGAGGACCGTGGACGCAACGGACGCAATGGACGTGGTCGTTCGAGATCTTCCAGCAGTCGCTCAAGATCACGTTCACGTCGTCGTTCACGATCTCGTTCGCGCTCGCGTCGTTCGTCGCGCAGCCGTTCCAAGTCCCGTAGCCGATCAAAATCGAAGAATGGATCTAAATCACCTGAAAAATCACGCTCACGTTCTCGCTCAAAGTAAGAATTGTTTAGAAGAGACACATCCGCAAAAAAAACGATACTAACACTTTGTTATCCTTTACAGCAAATCGCGCGATAACAGCAAATCAAAATCACGTTCCCGCTCACCGAAACGCGATCGCGATGAGTCCCGTTCACGTTCACGCTCACGTTCGAAGTCGCATTCTCGCTCGCGTTCCAAGTCGAAGGACAACAAGTCGCACTCGCGCTCCCGATCCCGCTCTCGTTCGCCCCGTTCCCATTCAAGATCGCGTGATCGCTCGCAATCGCAGGATAAGTCGCACGATAAGTCTCGCTCGACGTCACCCAAAAATAACGATCACTCTCCCGAGCGTAATGAAAGTATGGAGGATTGAGCACACAAGTGTTCTTTGCTTTTAAAACACGTGTATTGTAAAGACGAAAGACGACCACGTTTTACAATCATGCACTTCTACTTTATCCATTTTTAAATATTAATTATACGCATTAATCTACCATTTATGCACACCTCGACGAAAATTCCTGCCCAGAAACGGTCATTTCAAATATTTCATTAAAAGGATTCAAGAGCAGAATTGGGGTTTGTTTGATTTTTGTTTGGCACACAAAATGAAGAGGCAGTTAGAAATGTTTGGAAAATTAGAAAATAACAATGGATGTATGAAATTTAATTTAAACAACACACATCTCCCATCAATAATCGTCCAATCAAACAGCCAATAATTGTTTTGTATTTTACACAGTATGATGGTACCCATCATGCTACTCAAGTAAACTCTATCCCATCCCGTTTCTGTCTGGTGTATGGAGGGATTGTTGCGGTATGTAGAATGTAAAAATAAATGATTTTTGATAATACTGTCTAGGTGTATTAGACAACGATAAGAAGGGATCTATTTTTTTTATCTGCACGGATAAATGTAGCTGTACGTAATGGTGAAAATGGTAGAGTTAGGTTTCATCTGTGTAGCGCCGTCATACATGCGCAGATGTTTCATAAGCAATTGGAACTGGCGGAAGTTTGATTTCAAATGTCCAATAAATAATGTACGAGCAAGAATATAAGTGGCATTTGATATGCTATAGCATCCAAGCGATGAGTTGGACGTGGACGTGCATACGAGGCACCAGCTATTCGCGCTCTTATACATTATTGGAGGAAATGAAACATCTGTCTTTCATAACCTCCTAGAGCGATAAATGCCATGTCTTATTTTTCTCCTTATCGCACCAAATCAAAAGGTTCTCCGTTCGCGTTTGTCGTTTCTTTTGACTTAATCCACTCTTCTACAAAACTTATGTACAAAAGATCACATAAATAAGCAAAATAAAAATTGAGTTACAACACACTCTTTCTGATGGTCTGCAATGTATATTTCGAGGGATTTAATGTTGGACCAATTGCGCATCCATACGTGACCGATCTATCATATTGCATTCGACAACCTTCAAAGAATCGATTCGTGTCGACTAGAAGCACGATGGACTGACCAATAACAGAGGATGAGTGACAATTGGCATCTGCTCAAAATATTCGAACAGAAGCTCCTTTCAAAGTCCGAAGCTCTTCTTCATCTGTATTGGCTTCTCCACCAACATAGTCCAGAAGTAGTGTCGGTAGAGGACTGCCGGGCGTATGCTCAAATATGGAGCATTGCTAGAGTCATTTGAATTTCTGAAATTTGCGGAGCCCATTATTTTGACGATTCCCCTAAATATTTCCGATTCGGATTCCACTGGTGCTTTTGTTATCCGAAGTAACGATCGTTCCAAGGTAGCAGAACTCATCTATTACCTCGAGATCGTTGTCGTCAACGCTATGCTTCCCAGTCAACCCTATAACCGCCATGGCCCCGGAAACAGGTACTTTGTCTTTTGAAATCGATTTGTTCCATTTTTTCTTTGCATTGTGTAGCAAACAGCAATGTAATGAGAAGAAGCCACCATTTATAATAATTTTTGTTTATTCGTAAAACAACACAATTCAACAAAACAAGTAATAACTTCACAAAAACGACGCATTTGGTATGCGATCCTAATGAGATTGTCTTTTGGTATTGCGGTTCTAAACGCTAGCACATACATCATATGTAGCTTATCGTAATGTAGATTGAGAATCATTTATATTCAACTTGATATGATTTATATGATGCTACCCAGCTCGGGATAGGAGTTTCAAACAAGTTGGCACGTTTCGTCGTAGTTTCTCAAACGCACCGACTCCATGACTTGTTCAAATTTGGTAAGTGAACAAGGACTTTCGCAGTTCGGTATTTCGATCTCTTTCGGATACTTGTCCTCACTGTTGAAGAAGTACACTATCTTCACCTCAAAGTCGTCATCAAAAGTAATACTGTGGTGCAACTCGAACGCAATAGTGGCGGAAAAGTCCGGTTTGCCCGTCGTTTGATCGATTACATTGAGAGCACGCATAAAGTTCACCAACGTAACGTCATGGCCCGAATAGATGAATATGTTCCGTTCCGGTATTAGAATGCCGGAACGTCGGCGTATGGCGTTATCCAGCAGTTCGGCCACGATAGCACCGCCTTTAATTTTCTTCATCAATGGCAACTCGGTTATTAGCGCCAAGCTACGTTCAGCTATCGGAAGCATCTTCTGCGGGAAAATTCCTTCCGTCCAATCGGGCAACTCCAGACCGGCCGATTTCTCTATCTCCAGCGTATTGTACAGTAGCTCCACATCGAGAATGGTGCTGATATTTTGCCCAGTACCCTGGCTAAGCGTACGAAACAGTGCTGCATTCTTTTCGTACAACTCCCGGACATCCTTTGGAGGGTAGGCCAGCAGACGTTGCTTTGTTTGGTCATATCTCGGACATGGTTGCCGTTGAGCTAAAATCTAGGTAAGAAATGGATTACTTTATATAATTCGATTGTACTACAGTCAGCCAAGATGCATACTGTGTCACGATCCCGCGGTAATACATTGACCGCTGCTGGCTGCCATGGAATGGGCAACGGATTCGTGTTTTCCAGCGGAGGAAGAAATCCTGCTATAAAGCTCTGAGCGCTCATTATGCATCGCTCAGCGTAACTGCTCACTATGGTCATGTGCTCCTTGGAATATAAACCGTTCGGAGGAAGCAACCGATAATATCGCGGGCGCAACAACTTGCCGAGCTGGAACATTTGCTGAGATCCTTTCTGTTAAGTCATACGGTAACCAATTAGGGAAGCATGTACAATATCCTAACCGTCTTGTGTGTTTCGTGCCAGGGTTTACACCATCATACCCTAGGCCTGTACCTCTGATAGTGCGCCCAAACCACCAGTCCAAGGATGATTCCGATGTGGATCGTTGGGATAAAATTCAGTAGGAGAGCGGTCCCCATGGCGGAATATGATGCTCACCATCCGAAGCGTTCGCAAGCCAGACTCATCCGTGCTGTCACCGAAGACTAGATAAGCCAGCATTACTGTTAAACAAGCACCACCGAGCACTGCCACCGACACCGTGAGGCCACGCTTGCCGGGCTGCATACAATCCGTAGCCATACTTGTCTTCGTTCTTGGGCGCCCTGGACCTGTGCGAATAATGGTGGCGAACAGTTGTTCTATTATTAACTCTAAATAGTGCATTAATCTTTACATAATGGGATCAAGAGTTGCGTCAAGTTACGCGGTATAACTGCTAGCTAAATGTTAGCAATCGGAATATTTGTTTAGCTTTCTATCTTACCTGTATTAACAGCTTCTTTCGTACAAGGCGCTCAACGCAAATACACTTTGTTGCAATCCTTATCAAAAAAATGTCCGATAAAACGTCTGCACCAAGAGGACGAGAATCAACATCTGATTTGGACATAAACAAACCTGATGTACCGAACGATGACAGCGGAAAAAACACACAAATACTTACACAAAGTTGCACAATGCGCTGGGAGTGTGATCTACACGATCTACAGGTGATCGCGCGTAGATGTGTTTAACAATTAGATTAAACGATGACACTATGATCTCGAAGATGTTTTAGCATGCCGATTCTGATCTACGTGATTTGAAATTACTCGCAATAACGAAAGTCAATCCCACGCATGGGGAACGGATCAGATGGGTTTTCGAATCTTCTTCACCTTCGAACCATCCAGGAATTTATTTACTTAATCTAAAACGATTGCAAATTCGAATAGGTAAGAAAAACACATCTAGTTCATCTTTGTAACGGGCCACGGAAAGTGTGGAACGGATTAAAGGATTCTTCTCCAATTATATTCAAGTCCAAAAGAATAATAAGTTTGATCGTTTGATTCAAATTTATTCTACAAATTTCACGTCCTTTACTTGACTGAAAGTTTAAAAGAAAATGAACAACATGTACTGGTTCTGCCGACGATTCGATACAATAACTTACTTCTTTCTCAAATAAGCGTCAAACTCCGAGTGTCATAACAATTTGAATAGCTTAGTATGGTAATCATAATGTTGTCTCACATGCAACCAGAAGAAATCCTGTCCCTTCGCTGCTGTCTATGCAAAATGTCCGTTTCTGACTGGTGCTTAGGGGCATATGTAATATTAAATTCACGAAGATGCTTGTCCCTATCGTTCCTTGCAAGCAACTTTAACTCTTCATCCGAAGCTAAGTTGTGCAGTATGCAGCAAGCTTTAATTAATTTTACTATTCTGGATAGATGACGCCCCTTCAGATGATATAACTGACGGAATCGTGTCTTGAGCTGTGCGAACTTGTGATCGCATTTATTAGTGACTGTTTCCAGCTGTTCGTTAAACATCTTCTTGGCCGCGATTAAAGGTATTCCATCAGAACGGTATGGTACCAATAGCTGGTACATGCAAGGGTATGCCGTTGTCCCTACCAGGCAGTACTGTTCACCACAAATATCTTTGATCGCTTCCTTCAGTTCCGGTTCGCCGGGATAATCGACAAAAATGTCGACGAAACGGAAATTTTCATCAATAATTGCTTGTAGTTGTATGGAGTGGTGACCCTTGTACAGACGATACCGTTCTGCATTTTCTGTTGGTTTATCAATTTTGATTTGTGTTCCTCCAACACATCCTACGGATACAATACCCAATTCATTAACTATAATGTAAATTACTTTCAGTGCATAACACACTGCTCTTACCAATTACGTCGGAAATGTTGCATATTGTAGCAAACGCACTGGCCGATTCAGCTTTCTTGTCCTCGTCCGGTCGAACCATCAATCTTGTTTTCATGGCAAGCACTGCATCAGCTACTCTGCAAATTACGCTGTGCAAACAGCTCACGGACAAACTAAACTGATCCGCAACGTCTCTGTACGATGTTTTGTCGTGCCCGAGGAACCACAGAAATGCTAGCACATGGGTTTGTGGACTAATAGCTTCGTACCCACCGTGCCCTGAAGATGAAAACGATGGAACAAAATCTTGATAAGCCTTGTTCTTTTTCGCCCAATTAACCGTATCGCAAACTTGCAAACCTCTTAACTTTCTATAGGCTGAAGTTGCCGCTAAATGATCGTACAGCATCTGCACTGTATTGCGTCCCATGCGAAAATTTAGGACGAATTCTTCGTCGCTGTAATGTGGTACCACGTTGTGTATGTAGTGCGAATAGTGCACCGTACATTGCCTGCGTAATGTTACATCAGATTGTACTGTTTCCGCTTGGTGGTCATTTCCTAAAACGACGACGAAACGAACAAGCGCATACAAAACAACTAGCATATCATTGAACGGTGTTTAGCTTACCGTCAGGTCCTGTCGTTTTTTGTGTCATTGATTTAGATGGTCGTTTTGTTCCTGTTGCATTTGCGGTGTCTATTATGGCATCTTCAAGCGGTGTAACTCTGTAAAGAAAAGAGACGTATCATTATTGTTTTTATCATTGTGAAATAATATATCCATACCTGTCTGAAATTCTATCGGTTTGATCACCTTCTGTTGATAAATATCCACATTCGCTCGGCGAATAGTTGTCTTGGTTGACTTCATCTAGTTCTAGCTTATACTCTTCTATAAACTCAACTTCCCTAGCATTTACTGCTTCACATTCGTTGTACGATACTTGATCGTACACATCATCACAACTTTCCTGGTCTGCTTTGTACCGTTTGGAAGGAATTATAACATTGAAACAGTTGATTGGATTTTTGCGGACTTCATCGTCAGCAGCGGTATAGCCTAATGGCTGCTCGGAAAAGTTTACATCTATTTGCGGCCAGTCGTAGTTTAATATTCCCATTTTGCCGCATTTCAAAATACTGTTAATGTGGCACTTTGCATAAACAAGCTGCTGTGTTGATAACTGTTTCATAACCTTTACCAGAGATATGCAATAGCCATCGATATCCGTGTCCGTGGTAAAGTCGCTGGATAGGTCATCGGTTGTATACATTGCTACAGCCGGACTTTCTTTACATTTTACTGTAACAACACAATCAGTATTACTTGTCTATCTTAAAAACAAATCATGTTTATTACCTTCAGTTGCTATGAGTTCCGACTTCAAACTATCTATCTCTTCAGAAAATAAAAATAATACGCATCAGAATACCACACAGAAGATTTGAAAGTGTTGGGCCTGCTTTCTGTTTCTTGGCAAGTGCCTTCCGCAAAACGGACTGATATTCAAATTGGAATGTTTTCAAGAGCTTCTCTATATCCCTGATCGTTCCTGAAGGATCGGTTTCTCGATTCTTGCGAAGCAGTATGTGATGCGCACGGTCACGAAGATGTTTTTAACTGTTTTGAAGGTAATATATTGAGCGTACGAAGAAAACAGATCGTTCTTGTCGTCGCCAGGGCAACCGCGGTTGCTCTCGATGTGTCAAATCGACGCAGCAAAATCACAACAATTGTTGATTTCAATGCAGGGTTTGAAATGCAAGAATCGAATGGCACAAAATCTGATAAACTGGCAGATGGCAGAAAAATGACAGAGAAATGCGCCCTATACGTACATCTTTGCAACATTTATGCATTTTTCATGCTTTAGTCAATATTCTGCATGGCATCAATATGAAAATCACTAAAGTTTATTGCAAAACACTGTTGAGATTGAAGCACAAAACAAGAACCGCTTTCCTTATTAACGAGCAGCTCTAATCCTAATTACCTACCCTGCAGCTCATTCACAAGAGGGTCCGAGTTGCTATTTTTATCACCATTTTTCTAAGCGCCAAAACTAGATACGCTTCATGGCCAACCACGAGTAGCACACGTTTTATTCATGAAATCCGTTTTAAGCTTAACTTAGCTTACCTAGAATAAATAACATCTACGTTTTCTACTATTTAAATTTGTAATGATAAATAACAAACCACTCGCATGCTAACAATAATCAACCGGACGAAGATATGGATTACATGCTCCGTCTACCCGTTATTCGTTGTTCGTCCAACTGTTCGCACTCTTGAACATCCAAATTTTCTTGGTGCTCTTGTTTAGCGTGGGACGCGATCCGAATATGTTAATTGCACTGCACAGTTTGTACCCAAGCTTTGCGTAAAATGCTTCCTGGTCGATTGTGGACAGGTAAATTTTCTTCAGATCCAAATTGTTGAAGCAATGCCTTTCCACCTCTTGCATTAACAGACGTCCAATGCCTTGGCCACGGCGTTCACGTGCTACGACTACGCTTTCCACAAACACGGCTTCCCGGTCGGCAGGAATGGGCGAAAGTTTGGCGTGTGCCAGAACGATGGTTTCATTTTTCACATTCGTCGTCAGTACGAAGCTGGTCGGTAGTGTTTCTTTCGATGATTCCAAACTCCAGAGCCGAGCCGTGTACGACCGTGGCCATTCGGCGTTAATAAGCGCAATGCACTGGTCCATCAATTCACGGTGTTTATGAATTGGAACCACTTTGTACGGTTCGTTGGGTACGGGTTGAGGTGGAAGCGTCATACTCGCTATACGCTATAGACCGGCGGCAGGTAAATACTAAAATGGTTCAAAGGTTAACTTTATACTTGGAAAGAACTGTAACAGGCAATTCACTTACCAGATTTAAGGGTAGGGGACGGGATTTCAGGGTATCCGTACGATACTGCATCACATATTCATATGATTCTAAAAATAATTGTACGCACCCCTTGTACCCTGGGACTACGATACTTTTCTGTGAATTCGAATCGATGAAATCGTCTAAAATTATTGCCCAATAATTCCCGATTTTACTGCATATGTGTGGGTCCGGCTCTTAATTACTGCCAGGGAAACTTTTCTCTTCACAAACAACTTACCTCAGCCCTGTGCACGACATCGATTTCTATTCGATGCGGTGCAGCTCAAAATGATGTTAAAAAAAACAACAAAACATTCATAACAAAACAAATGGAGAAGCAGCACAGTTATGAAATGTCATATTGCGTCCATCGCGGAAGCAAAGATACAATACATTCCAACACAGGAACTACACAAATCAAATTTGAAAAACAAAACCTTCCCGTACCTTTCATGAATGAAGTTATGAATCCATTAAAATGCATTTTTAAAAACCAATTACAAATGATTTTGTTTTGCTGTTTGAAGTGAATACTTACATGAATTGAACGAATGTTTGATACACACAATAAGCATTTTAGCTTATGGAAACGAATTCGATTGCATTTTTTGGAAAGGAATATGTATTATATTCGTAAAATCAAAATAGCTCTAACCACTATAGACTTTGTCTCTGTCTTCGCTTTGCTTCTACTGTGTATTTTTCTTAAGACAAAAGGATCTAGTTTGTTAGGACAACTAACAACCGACGGTGTGAACATTTCTCTATTCATCCGCATACAACCAGACTAAGCACAAGTATGAAACCATTCGCGATCAACAAATGGTCTAAGTTCCAGGTAAATCGGGATCCTCTTTTATTGAACGATGTGTGAAGTTTACGTACAGAATATACACATACTACTCATGACTTCCTTCGCATCAATATCCGAATTTTTCATTTAACGAAGTTCTACCATCACCAGTCTGACCGGATGGTGGCACCCACTCGACATTTTTATCCTCGCTCGCCATTTCTACCGTATCGTCAAAATCAACGTTTTCGCGAGCTTTAGTGTTGTCTCGAGTTCTCGGTCGACCCCGTTTCTTCTTGCTATTGCTTTCACCGGTCGCAACAGCTGTTTCGCGAATAACATCAGGGTTTGCTTCGACGGATGATCGTTTACGTTCACTTTTGCACCGAGTACTCGGTTCTCCCAACTCCTCTTCCTGCTGAGGAGACGTTTGCTTAGGTAAAGCGTTTGACTTCTGTGTGATGTTAGCGGTACTAGAGACCCCGTCTGTAGGAACAGGATCGGCATCTTTTTCCGCTTTTATGCTCGATTCGCGGATACCAAAGGTGTTGCTCAGCTTGGTTCGCTTGCCAAACAGTGGCAATATCGGACGCTTAGACCCGGAGGAACTTTCCTTATTTTTACCAATCTTTTCTAAATCGACCGGTTTGGTTACTTCAATGAGTTTCTTTATCTGTTTGAGTTCTTCGGTCAATTTTGTTTGCTCTAACCGTAAACGGCGGATTTCAAACTTGTCTACCTTTGTACTTTTAGTCAAATTTTTCAAAAAACTGTCCACGTCTTCGTCATTTTCAGGCAAGTGCGTTTCCTGTTTAATTAGACGAGCGTTTTGTATCTTAGACTCATTAGACTCCAGTTGATCTAATATTAGTGCTTCTTTGTGAATCTAAAATGGGCAGCAAATAAAAAAAAAAAAAACAAGTAAAAAATCATTATTAGCCAGATATTTTACAAACGGTGAAGGAGGTTTTTGCGGCATTTAGTATCTGCTTACCAAATCTGCGTATGTGTGTGTTTGCGGATTCATGGCCGCTTGTTTCCGCTGCCGACGCTCCTCGACTGCACCTGTTCGGTCTAGAAAATCATCATCGTCGTCCGAGTCCGACTGTTTTTGAAAACGGCGGCGTGGTTCTAAAACAAAAATTGCAAGCAATTGTTATTATCCATATGGTGGTGCCATCTTATCGCAGTTCTGTGGTTTCAGTTATTCGAATACTAACCATGATTGGCCTGTCGTAACTTTCCAAGACGGTCTAGTATGCGACACGCTTCCAAAGCGCACTGGACAACCACTTCTTTCTTTTTCCCTTTATGTGTTGCCTCGGCAACAATTGGTTGCCCATTTGCACCATCAATCGGTAGTTCCACCTTGCAACAGTACGTGCCTGACGAGAGTTCTTCAACTTTGTACTCCAGATCGTAGCCCTCCCGTTCAAAGAAACCGCGCAACGTTTTCTTTGGATCATTCAGGAAGAGCTCTTCGTTGTTCGATGTTGCATACGGATTTTCTGTAAGATCTGACTCCTCGTCGGCGTCTACCATCATACCCCATGTAATGCCTTCCTCTTCTTGCAATTTTTCAACGCGTTCCTGCTCCTTGCGCGTAATTTCTTCGATTTCCTTGCGTAATTCTAACTGCTTCTGTCTGCGTACTTTCATTTCAGAAATTGTTACATTGCGCGAAGACTCTTCGTCGTCTTCGGCAGGCCCTTGGAAGATGTAGGTTCGCGAACTCGAACCTAGCTTTATCATGTATCCAACACGTACACGTACATATGTGCGTACAGGTATCTGTTGCTTGTTCAAAAATGTACCATGCGTGCTGTTCAGATCGTACAGATACCATCCCGGTTCGACCGTAGTATGTACCGGACGGGTCGATTCTTCCTCATTTTGTGTAGAGTCATCTGTTGCGCGATATTGTAGTATAGCGTGATACCGTGAAATGGTGGGATGTGCCATATTCACATCACAGTTCGGCAATCGGCCAAACAACCAGAACGCTTTGGTCTGCAATTGCTTAATCTCCTCAATGATGACCCCGTTCTTCTCCACCTCGAAGCTGTATTCTTGTGATGGGTCGCATTTCCGAGACCATGTAGGTTCCTTGTAAGGTATTGGGGGAATTTCCACGGTGTTCTGTTCAAACTGTTCTGCGCCGTCCGGTTCTGCTTTTATCGGTACAGTGATGTTGGCCATCGAAACTGACGCCGGCAGAACAGATTTCCTGAGCTTGGTTAACAGTTTTTGATCAACACTGGGAACCTTAAAATCTGCATTTTCCGCCATTGTGATCCGTTGATGCCACTGTAAATGGACCCAAGTATAAGAAGGAAAGTACTTTTCTCGATTTTGCCGAAATAGTTGTATGCACAGATTTTGTCTCGAGAGCTTCGTCGGAAAACAATACACAGTGGTAAGAAAACAACACTTCGTCCGTTTGTTGCCAGTTGAACATTCAATAATGACAGTTCAAATCATTGACACCACATGACGTTTGAACAGAAGAAAGAGAAGGGTTGATATCTTGAATACGGCCAATGAAAAATATACATCTTTTCGTCTTAAATAGGAATGAATTAATTAGAGAATTCAGTCTTGTGCTCATTTTTAATTATATTTTAATTGCCAGAACGAGCCGCGGAATATATATTTTTTTAAAGATATGCATTGCAATTCTGTCCACAGACAACCTCCCATTCGTACACTGTGCGGGCAGCGATCATACAAACGTACAATAGGGTTTCTATTCAAGCAGAAGATCGTGTCATCAAGCGGGGTAAAAAGTGAAACTATCGATGAAGTGATTAACCATTCTGACGAATGTTGAGATATCTTTGTGTGGAAGTGAAATAATTTCGTAAAACATATAGCCGAATGCGTAAACAAGCGTATTATTATTGGTCACTTCCGTTGAAAAGTTGAACAGAGTGAAATAGCACTGCAAAATGATGCTACATTTTCTGTTGTTTACTGAACGTGTCGAAAGTTTCTAACAAGAGCTCTACATAACATCGTAAAGAAAGTTGTAAAAGGTAAGCAAAGTGTTAGGCTATCTGTGGATAAGACAAAGCATAAGTTCTTGAGCTAATGCTGTTTCAACCAGCCCTTGCAAAGATATGCGCCATTCACAAGAATCGTCGTCAAATGTCGCTTTCGTCGTGCCATCGAATTGGGACTGTTAAATGTCAATAAATGGATAGTTCGTGAAACAAACGATTAATTGGCACATGAAACGAACGTGTGAATTTTTGTTTTATTTTCTCATGCATTTCCTCATTTTTTCTGCTGTTGTATGCACTGAAACTGTTATCAGTTCACTTTCGATACATTATAAGAAGATATGCGAATGGAAAAGTGCTTCGTAAGCATAATTATGAAAACATTTCATCTCCTTTGTGTTCATATGAACAGTACGCTGTGCATTTTTGCTAGACAAGGTTAAAGGGTAGTAAGAGCCGGTATACGTACGTGCTTGTATCTTGGGTTTGTTCCTTCTAGCCTTGTAGATTATATTTTGTTATGTTGTTTGTATGTATGTTCTATCGCCGTTATTCTATGTTTGTATTACAAATTTCTTCTAATGTATAATTATAGATAAGGAGCGGAACCTGTTATTAGACAATACATAAAAATACATCTTCTAACTGTTACCCTTAATCAAACTGGAACCATGAGCCTGAAAACACGTAGTATCGTGTTTGTAACGTTTTTTACCAGCTGCCTGATCGTTGGATTGCTCGTGGCCAGCCTCACAACCAACAACTGGATACAAGGTAATGCTAAACGGCGGAATTTCACGGAATCAAGCGGTCAGATAAATTTTGGATTATTCGCTGGACATCGTCGTTTGAATGTTGGATTTGGTTTGAGAGACTATAAAATTGATGGTAAGAATGACACTAGTGGGCACAGCTTGTTGCAACACTGATACATTGTTAACTTTGCCTGATTTTTTTCAGTACCGGCTATGATACGTAATGAACCGGACGTGATGAGCTATTGGCTGTGGCTTGGCGCTGCCCTTGGCACTGGATTCGGCATTTTGGGTGGCGTAATTACCGCCATTGCCTCTGTGTTAAAGTCGGCATCGGCTTCGAAAAAAACTGGCACTATGGTGGTGTTACTAGTTAGTAACCTGTTCACCGGATTCTCACAGACCATTGCTTTTGTTTGCTGGTTGTTACAATTTTACAACTATCTGACGCATAACGTACTGCTTGCCGAGGATCGTAACAACAACTGGTACAGCACGGGCCTGACCATGCTAGGATCGAGCTTTTACTTCATTCCTGCTGGTATCGTGCTGGTCGTTCTGAATTTAGTTTTGCTTATTTGCGCGACACGACTCGAACATCGCGAGAGGAAAAAGTTTTTGAATCCTTCTACGGATGACAAAACACAAGGTGCGATCATGCTATACTGAAGGTGAACGTTTGCGGACGTATCATCGTTTATTTTCATTCCCCTAATACTCAAACAAACATTTCTTGTTCGCCCGTTGCGAAATTTACAAAGTTTTATGAATTTACAAAAAGTTTATGAACGTGCATTGCCCTCAAGTATGTAATTACGGTTTTTACATCATGCCATAAGCTGAACTAAAGAAATTAAGAATTCATTCCACGTGAAATTGTGCTAGTTTTAGCTAATGCGGACGCATAGAGATACCGATTAGTAATGTTTTCAATTTACTATATCGGGCATGATCTGGTTTTAATCTAGGTAAAATGTATAATTAATATTTTATCACAGGAGCTAGAACTTACTTGTACGATGAAAAATTGCTACTTATAAATAATGAAATAAATAATAATAATGATTAATAGCTACCAAGTCTATCAAAACTGTAATTATTTGAGTAATATGTAATACTGTTTGTTTTTGTTTTTCTATACTACAACTAGATTAACGGATTCCGTATTTTGTTTTTGAATGAATGATTGAAGAACTTCAACGATACGAAAGCGAGAATCTCGGTTTTCCATTACCGATTCCAAGTGCGTTCAATAATTTGTATTGAATAATTTTCGATTGTTTAATTTTACAAAATAACGCTTTATTAAACACTCTTATTCACGTTAGTTACAAATATTTGTAATATCACCAAACTGCAATACAGCTGCATGTATCAATACAGTGCAATTATGAAATGTTGTACAGTCAACATTTAATATTGCCAAAACAATACATTAAAGCAAACAGCAAAATACCATTTCAAATACCAGATTCTTACTAAAGCGGAGTAATACTTTGGAAATAATATGTGAATTTTTCGCTGCTTTCGAAAAAAACAAAACAATATAGCTCTCAAACACTTTAACCAGCTATCCACCCAGCGTGCCATTTTGACAATTGCTACCGTCAAAAAACAAAACACAACACGACGTCAATCTACCCAGCAGAAGAAAAGCGATATTGGACTGGAAATTACGATTGCTCTGCAGCTTGGTTTTATATTCGTAATAAGCATTTATCACCATGTACACATTGTTGAGCGGTTTTTACAAGTACCTTACACAGAAAGATGAATACTGCATATTGATTCTCGGGCTAGACAACGCTGGCAAGACGGTAAGTTCTGATATTGCCCAGATGAGAGTGCAATAACATATTCGAACTCTGCAATTTCATCCTGCAATCAGACCTATCTGGAAGCGGCAAAGACGAAGTTTAGCAAAAACTACCGCGGAATGAACCCGAGTAAAATTACAACTACAGTCGGTTTAAACATCGGCCAGATCGATATCGCCGGTATACGGATGAGCTTCTGGGATTTGGGTGGCCAGCAAGAGCTGCAATCACTGTGGGATAAATATTACTCGGAATCACATGCCGTCATCTACGTGGTCGATTCAAATGATCGCGTTCGAATGAATGAATCGAAGGAAGTGTTTGATAGGATGATTAGCAATGAATATTTATCCGGGATTCCCTTGCTAGTGCTGGCAAACAAACAAGATCTACCCGATTGCATGGGCGTACGGGAAATAAAGCCCGTCTTCCAGGAAGCTGGCCATCTCATTGGACGTCGAGATTGTTTGGTGATGCCCGTATCGGCTTTAACTGGGTAAATTGTTGCATACGATGGCGCTGGATGTATATTCTAATTATCTTCTGGTGTTTTTATTCTTTCCGTTGGTGACTGATTTCTAGGGAAGGTGTCGATGAAGGCATAAAATGGTTGGTAGAATCCATCAAGCGTAACTCCATCGTGCGTCCACCAAAGACAGAAGATACTTGATCTTAATTTTCTTTTCACTATGATTTCACTTGCGTATTTATATTTGTGATATATTTGCACGATGATTAAAAAAGTGTGTGTACACAGCGAATATTGTTTGTAATCTTTTTTTAATTCGTATGAGCATTTTCTACCATAAAAAACCTTAAACTATGACGTATAGTGTAACACAAGTACTTTTTTTTAATTTGTATATATTACGCAAAGCAGTAGCGGTTCGGTGGGCCAGGAGACCGAGGCACCGGTCTTCGAACGGGGTCGTTCCCCCGTACACAGGATTGACTATCCTGTTGCGGGTACATTCAAGTCACGGAAGCCAGAAATGGCAAGCCAAGACCTCTCGAGGTTGTAGAGCCAGAGAAGAAGAGAGATTACACAAAGCAGGGATTCCAAAAGCGCCAATAGAGTTAACTTCTATAAAACATTGTTAAGATCATTTGTAATATCCGAATACTGTAGAGTTATTTATTTCTCATCTGATTGGAATAATCTTTAACAACGCTTTGCATTTGCCTGGATCGATTGATAATCTAATGCATTTAATGTTAACTAGAATTACTAGCGTAGGTTATGCGCTATGCTACATCGGCGGTGGTACTGCGCTTACCTTCGTTTTAGTACTCTTACCTTAGTGGACAGTACAGATTTGACAACGCGAAGACCGTTACGGACCTGAGACGCGTGTTCAAAAATTATTAATCTATGTGTGCACAATAGAAGTTTGCAGTTGTTTTTTGCAGTGCAATTTGGATATCGTCTTTGTGGAAACTTTCCTTTTCACACAAAATAAAGAAATAAGAAAAAGAAACAAAAACTACTTGCTTCCTTTATAACCTCATGGAGGAGGGGTTGGTCTTAGAGCAGTATCCCTGGATTCTGTGAATTGTATTGTATTTTACCCCATACAGTAACAGTATATTATACAGTAACAGTATATTGAATACAGTAAAGTATTCAATCCTGCGTACATTGTAACGGTTTGGAAATTACAATCGATACTGTCATGTGCTACTGTGGTACGGCCCGTTACCATCTTCAAGTTTACAAAAGAAGGTAAGTAAATTATGTCAGATAAATGATAATGAGTGTTGAGTTTTTGTTACTGCAATTAGTGATTTCTTGTACTTGTGAATTTCTCTTTCGTTTCCGCTTCCATTTCGCAATGGCCACATACGCACACGCATGCATACATATGTGGCGAATCAGCTACAAACATTCTTCCATACATATAACAATTCCCTGAACTACAACCAGCGCTCGAAAACAGCACAGTACAATATTCCTAGAATCCTGCGCGCATCGCGCAGTTTGTGATCACACGAAACCAACCGTACAGGACACTTTGTTTTCATCCGCGCACGCGAACAGACGCTCTTGGAACCGCTCCTGATAAGTAAATAAAATGCAGTATAGCCCTGTGAATGAAGAGTTTGATTATTCCTCCGCGACAACCTCGACTATACATATATACACAACGCAGCAACAGCAGAATTTCCAAGAAATCAGCCACTACTGCTTAACAATGGCCGTGCCACAGAACGATTGAAGCTATTACAAATTTCTGGAATCCTACCAGGCGCAATCTCCAGGCGAAAAATCTCCAAGTGAAGAGGAAACCGTCATGAAGATTTAGTGTCAAAGTCTTGTAATCAAATTAAAAGTGACAAGAGCGAAAAAGGACAAAAAGTGCAAAACGTTATTGCTTAAAAGTATGTCCGGCGAGCAAATTGTAAAACGCAATTTTGCAAGACGGCTTACGCTCGCTTCTATGTACGACAGTAAAAGTGTGGTAAAACGTTTGCCAGAGCGTTGAAAGAACAGATGTGTTATTCTTAGAAGATTTGTCGATAAACCACTGGAAAAAAGTGTTGTTTAAAAACGACAAGGTTGTGATCCGCGAGTGTTATTATTAATTAAGCGAGCATCTTATTAATTTATTTCAATTTTTACGGCCAAAAGCCGTATTATCACGCAAGCTAGATCTTCAGGAAAAAAAAAAATAACATGGTGTATGCTGGTGGTTCAAACGAAATAAATCTTTGGCATCAACGATATGGGCATATAGGAAATGAATACCTGAAAACATTGATTAAAAACAATATGGTTAATGGTATGGAGTCCGTTAATGTTAAACACCATATGGACAAATTGTGTGAAGTATGCGTTAGTGCAAAACATACACGTAAACCTTTCGATAAAGTGAAGAAAATAATATCGTCCAGACCCCTAGAATTTGTGGATTCTGACGTGTGCGGAAACGTGGAATTGAATGAAGTATTTTGTCTTCTTTACGGATGATTTTACTCATGTCACAAAGATTTACTTAATGCGTAATACATCGGATGTTCCAAATCTTTTCCAACAATGCGAAGCGATGGCAACGGCACATTTTAAAAGACCAATATGGCGAATCAAGTGCGGCAACGACGGCGAATATAAAAACAAAAGATTCATTGAATTCTGTGCCAAAAAGGGGACAGTAGCATATACGCCTCAACAAAACGGCGTAAGCGAACGACTAAATAGAACGCTATTGGCCAAGACAAGAGCTATGCTTCTTGGAAAATCGGTTCTAAAGTAACTATGGAGGAAGTGATCGAAACGGCGGCATACTTGTTGAAAAGAACTCCAACCGTAGCCTTTCCAGGAAACAAAACACCAATAGAAATGTGGACTGGTAAAAAATCAAACGTAAACAATTTACGGGTTTTTGATCCAAAGTATTTTGTTAAAAAACCACATCAACAAAGGCAAAAGTTGGACAGAATTTCAGTGGAAAAAGTATTCGTTGGAAATGCCACAGGTGGATATCGTGCTTGGAACGGAATAAAAGTGATGATTGCACGTGACGTCATATTCTATGAAACCGAAAATACAGAGTATGCACAACCTATAAAGCTTCGCGAGAAAGGAGAAGTGTACAACACCATTTGGTACACGATATGGACGAAGAAACGTTCAATGAACAAACATCAGACGAAACAATGGAACACAGTTCAGTGCCAGAAATTAACAACTGCTTCGGAAAGCAGTTTACCGCTTGAGATGAACGACGAATCTGAATTAGAAGATAAACTCCCAGAAACAGACCATACTCCAGCAACCAGTACCAGACCGATGAGAACGGTTTTTGGATTATTATTTAGGCACGTCTGTAATGATGGCAAATGAGCCTACAACAATGCAAGAAGCACTTATCAATATCAGTATGAAGAGGAAGGTGAAGTGTTTTATAGAAAACATTTTAAGGAACATGTGAGATGGATACCCGCAATTGTCAAGAAGAAAATAAGTAGTAGATATTTGATAAGTCTGAATGGAGTAATTCGTATGGTACATACAAAACAATTAAGGAAGAAATATAATTGGAAGAACGGAAGTACATACATAATACCAAGCGATGTAAATATATCATACAAAAGGAAAAGAAGCGAATCAAGTCCTCCACTACTAAGACGACCAAAAAGACTGGAAGGACAACCAAGATTAAAGTATCGTAGATAAGAGATAGAGAAGTATCGTTTAAGGAGGAGAATGTAGTGTATACAGTATCTGTCATTCAATTCCGGACACATGAAAATTCTAGCGTTTTCGGACTTTGCGCGCTTCTCCAAATTTCCCAGAAACCTTGATTGCCCCGAAATCGCGTTTTATTGTTTCATAATCCTTTCCTCCACCCACACATGCAAAAA
>KI422935.1:15451-38382 GCA_000473375.1 Anopheles culicifacies | reverse complement strand
GCTAGGAAACATTGCTTCGGAACACCGGAGTTGTGCCGTGTTGCACGGCTAGTGTGATGCTGTGTATTGAAGACTTATTTTTGCTTATCCTTAGTTCCTGCTTTTGGGGCACTTATGGTAAACGACGTCCTTCGATATTTAGCGAGGGGCATATACATGTAATAAGTTCGAGCTTCTGTTCTTTATGCCTTGGGATGGATGATGACTGGCATGGAACGAAAATAAACTAATTGTGACGTTCAAGTTTTTGTTTAAATTTTGTAGATTGTTTATAAGAAAGCATTAACTGTTTCGCAACAATCTGCGTCTTTTATAAAGGCAATGAGTTTCTAATTGTGAATAAATGCGTGCCAATGCAAGTACTACGCTCCTTATTTGCTGTTTAAGAAACACGTTTAAGAATGTACTTTAAGAACTGCTTAAAGAATTACATATCAAACTCATTCAAACAATGCTATGAAAAGCCCTCAACGCGAGAAGAAAAAAGCCTTCACGTAAGGACCCTTCACGTTGTCAAAATACCTCAACAGCAGTCAGCCCTTAGCTGAATCAGACTTCGGCGTTCTATGCGTAATTTCTTCGCGAAGGAAACGGAAGCAGAGCGTTCAAGTGGCGGAGGCGTTACATGGAGGGTCCTTGTGCCTTAACGCCAGCGGGGGAAAAAAAATCTGGCACAACTTCCAGCAGCGTGGGAACTGCCGTTGCCGTTTTCAGGCCTTCTGAGGTTGTTCTGAGCGTGATATTTATCATTGTTCAACCATTCCCTTCGATGTAAAGGAACGGAGCAATTGTCGACTTATGCGCTTTTACGTTTGACAGATTTGAGCAGCAAACACATTAATTGACCGACCTGTACTGCAAGCGACAAAGGGAAAACGACTTCGAGCCCCCAGCTCGGGCTAAATACGGAGGCCGCACTCGTTGACGCCCCGTTATTGTTCACCGTCAGTTCAGTCTGAGAAGATGCCGGGCTGGAAAAAAAAAACCCCGGCGCAATAAAGCGCAATGTTGACGTTAGTTTTGCGTTGCGTTTGTTTTACGTATTGCGTCCGTTTACGTTGCGTACACCCCTGTTTGCTATCGAACGCCTAATGTAGACGTGATTATTGTGCCGATGCGACGAAAAACGAACAGCAAATGTCCCCCAACCCAAAAGTGTACACGCGAAATGCGCACATATTAGCATAAAACGCCTTACGCCATCAAAGTAGTTCTTTTTTTTGCCAAGGTAACCAGGTTGCTTTCCTGCTTTTGGGTATGCATTCCGATTCGGATGGAGATTTTCATCATAACGGAAAAAGGGCACATAATTAGTGGCTACCGCTGGGACTTCTCGCCGTGCATTGATCCTGGTGACAAAAGGAACAACAACTGCGCCTATACAACTACCTTGTACGGTCTGGCATTTCCCTGTTTTTCTCTGGATCCTGAGGGTTCGGAGCATGGAGGGATTTAATTGGAACGAAGCATGGAAGGTAAGCAATGTGATTTAAAGCTAGTACTAGTGTGCGAATACTACTGATAGTTGTACAGAACTAAGTGAGAATATGCTAGGTTATCCAGCGCTTAGTGGTCTTGGGCTTCCAACATTCAATATTCCAATACTTAGTGGTCCATTATTCTCTTATTCTTAGTGGTTCTGCGAACCTCTCTCCAACGGTAGGTTGAAAGGGAAACTCAACAAAGAACTCTAGAAGTTTGTGTTTTTTTCTCAACCATTACCTGTGTCTTCATTTGGTTAAGCCTAATAGATAGTAATTCTAGCAATTTCATCGGTCAATGCTCTCTGTGGGGGTCAATTGCTCCAAACATGTGACATGTAATTACATCCACATCCAATTTCCCAATCGAAGCAAACGTTGAATTAACGTCATCATCATATTCATCCGTATCATCAATGGTAACCACAATTTTCAATCAATCTGGTCAAGGAACTATTTTCCAATCCACCCTATTGTTGGCCGACCGGTAACGTTTCGTTTCCGGATGCAAATAAATTAATTTTCCACCGCAATTTTAGGCTGGTTTCTGCTTCTTAACAGGATCATCGTACCGGTATGTCATGTACCAAAGCTTGATGTGATGCAATTTGCCTTCTTTAAGCCCTCCCCTCGGTGCTCACCTCCCGCTTCGACCACTCCACCACAAAACGCTACGCTTTGTCATACCAGTCGTCAAGTATCAACAATTACAAACTCATTGCGCCAGCCGAATGGCTCGATAGGACCACTCCGGAGCAGGCCGTGAAAACGAAAAGGGATATCGGTGCATTGTTTGTAGCTTCCGGTGTCGAATTTCGTTCCGGGCAGAAAAGGACATTTGCAAAGGACGAAGGTTTCTTGCTGTTTCATGGGATTTGAATTGCACCTTCCGTAAAGGGAGCGCTAAGTTCTTTGTTCTCACCTTTGAGTTTCACGCAGTCAATCCCGGGGAGGACTTTTTGACTTTCTTCTCAAGTCGTTTCTTGAAGGGTTGGCAGTACACACCAAATTGCACGTTATGCGCGCTCCCGCATTGTGCGTTCCAAACCTTACAATTATCGTAACGCGTCGTACCGTTAAGAAACGTAAGGAAATATTTGGAATAAATAGTTAAAATACCTCATACGAGTTGGTCCATTGTAAACGCAACGCAACGAGCATTTTGAGCCTGGGAAAATCAGTTGAAGAAAACGGCTTCGAATAGTTTTGTTGCTTCAATGTTTCTGCGTGCGCTTTAAAAAGTCCACACACACATCGTCAAGAGCGCTTGAATTATTGTGAGTGGACTGAAGCATCGCTGAGCTGTAGGACGAGCAACTAACAACAAGCTAAAGTACGCTTTTGCATCGTTCAAGAGCACTTCTAAACGAAAAGATATTACGGCGCATTCGGCACACTTGCTAGCGATCATAAAATCGAACGTGAAAAGGACGTTAATTGTAGCGTACCGTCAACACGTGTTGTCACTCTGTGACTCTTTCGTTCCGAAACCCCCGACGACAAAAACAAGCGGATGTTTCAGGAAACCACAACGAACGTCACGATCAACTCACACCGATAAGAATACTATCCATTATGCACATCAAGATCGACTTATTTAGGGGCGAACAAGAAATCTCTCCATTGATTAGATCATTACCGTAGTTGTAATGTCCGGCGATGGGTTGCAGGAGATTACCGATACGAGATGCCATTTACCACAGTCACAACAATGGATACATCGTTAGTGTATCGTAGACGTGCATCAACGGAACGAGCGTAACGTGGTGCTGAAGAGACAAGAATATTGCACACAAATGATTGGCAAAGATTGCATTAAAACATTAGCTGCTGGCAATCGGCTTTTTCGGCGAGTTTTCCAAATAGAAGGGTCGCACAAAACGAGCATTTTCAATTAATGTAAGTGATAGTGCAGAAATGAGTCAACTGTTATCTGATTAGCTCAATAAATATCGGGAAAATGTGTTAAAGCGAAACCCCTTAAGGCTGGATTTTCCATCACAGATTTCAGCACGCCAATCAGCAGGAAAATGATAATTGTAAATATATAAGCGTATTATTACAGCAACATTCATTAGCGGGCGGCTTTCATTGTAGTTACGGTGAGGCAAGCGGCAATACGGCGGCAGCTCAATATTGTCATAATTACGAAATTGAAGGATGTGTTCTCCCTTCTTTTACCCTTCGTTTGATTGACGATCAACATTTCCATTCGCGATCCACTCTCGACTTCGCTGAGGGGGGAGGTTTTGAATGCAACTTTGTTGACGTTAATAGATCATTTCATGCCTTTCGGTGGAGTGGGAAGCAAGTGGCGGTGGCGGAAGAGTCACAAACTGCTGCCGCATGTGCTTTGTCTCCAAGATCGTGTCTCTTGTGCGCGGATGCCTTCGTCCTATTCGGGGCGGCAGATCATATGTACCCCTTCTATTCACCGGACGATCGGGTCGAAGATCATCGAAACGAATCACACTGACGGTATCAAATGATACCGATCACCTGCGGTGCGTTTGAGTTTGAACCTTTCATCAGATGCCGAAATCGCTGCCTGTCTCTCAACAGTTGCCGGTGTTTGTGGGTACACAACACGTCGGCAAACGCTTCACCTGGCCGCGGATGAATGATTTTCTGCCAGTTTGCGTCGGGAGAAGGAAAAAAAATGATAAAAATTGAGGAACCACTAGAAGAACAGCAGCAGCAGCAGCAGCAGACGGAGAAGGTAAAGATGATGGAACAACAAATCATCGGTCGATTGGCCCACCATTAGAGATTATCATTGTTTGCACCTAGAGCGCGTGGAACGGAGCAACTACAATAACCCAACAATAATGATATTCAAAAACGCGTCTTTCATTTCTATAATTATTATCATTATTGCCATTACAGTTATGCCGAATCTGTGGTGCGGTCGGGTTGGTACCGTAGCTGCCAGATGCGGCCAAGCTTCATCAGTTTTGTGGTCCCGGAAAACGAAACGAATCCTCGGGATCTTTTATTCATCTCTTGCGCTGGAAGAATCGCGTCAAAGTTGGGATGGTTTTTTTTTCCTTGTTGCTTCTATTCATCCTCCACTGTATGCCGGGGTTTTCTATTCGCTTCTTGCAGCAGTAAGACGAAGATAGTGTACTTACTAACGGCCCAAAAGGTGCGCAACTTCCCGGATCGGTGGGTGGTAGCCTGCCCGTTTGAAAAAGGCTCCCGCGGTGGAGCTGAAAAGCTGCCTTCGGGAAAATTACCCTTTTACCCCGTGGTGTCGAGCTATTGCTTCTGCTTCTGTTGTTACCTATTGCACGGTTGCACGGTAACCGTCTGGAGAGGGGTGGGAGAACGAGTCCTGTCCATTCGATCGATCGACGCAGTCTGATTCGTGGTTTAAAAGATTCGATTATCTAACACCCGAAAAAGGGGCAAAATAAGAAGGAAAAAAAACCCTTTGTGCACTCACACACAACGCAGCAAGCCTTTCGATCGCGGGACTCGGCCGGTGTCGGGTTCACCACCCGGTGGGGGAGCTCCGGGAGCAAATTAGTGAAAAAGATCTAGTCTTCGCTCTACAATGGCTCACTTGCCACCGGCGACCAAGCGGGCCGGCATTTCTTGTGATGTTCGGCGAATCGTCAGCATCTTATTGGCAGCTTATTAAAGGTGGTTTCGCCCGCAGTGTTCGCTTCTCGGGATACCTCAGCTCAGCTCAGGTGTGGTAATACGTAATGGTGTTAGCAGTAGAAGGGTTTGGTTGATTCTTAAGTTTTTTCTTTTGGTTTCGTTTTGTTTGGAAGACAGGTACTCCCCGAAGTCAGCTGTAATTAATATGGTAGCTAGGATGCATGCTGGTTCTCACACCGGAGATCTCCCCCGGAGATGGGGCAGGTCCGGAAATTATTTTCCGTTCCGTTTTTCCGAGCGAGCAGCGAGTGGTGAAGATTTTCGGGTTAACCGGAACGAAAACTAGGCATGATCGATGGGTCGATCACGCCACGATCGATGGGGTGCTTCTCGCATTGCCAATGTGTCTAATGTCCGGTTGCATCGATGTCTGGGAAAAAGGCGCATCCATGATTGGGGACTTTCATGGTAGGTGCAGTTTAGACTTTGGGCACACACAATCCTTCCCGAGCATCAGTGCCACTTGGACAAACCAAGGCACAGGAAGACGATCTAGCGCTGAAGCTCGAGCTAAAGAAATTCATCTCTCACATTTGTCATAATGTTAGGCTCATTATAGCAACAATATAGCCACTAATGAGACCGTTCCATCCGATAAGCAAACAACGATTTACTATTGCTCAACGGACGCCAAAGCGTCGTCGTTATTGCAGCGCCAAACTTCCTTCCTTCATGGTACGTGGGTCGATACAGGCAGATCGTTTCAAACGCGACGTTTCAGTTTTGCGATTTTTGTTTTCTTCCCATCCCAGGGAATGCTCGGGGAATGTGATAAATTGATTGATATAATCAAGTTATTTTTGTTTAATTTTTTATTCATACGACGGCAATCACTGTCGTCGTCATCGTGAATGTTAGCGTACGCTAGGGTGGCTAAACTTCGTTCCGTTGCCCAGCGCACCCATTCGCAGACATCGAGGGTCCGCGCCTGCCAAAGGCAAACCGTCGTCGGCGATGAGGATGATGAGGACGACAACGACGACGACGACGATTGTAGCGATTAAGTATGAGTTGTCACAACGGTTATCTGCCATCTGGGCATCGGAACAGTCATGAAGCACACGGTCTGCCATCTTCCGACGATTGAGATGTCACAGCGAAGGTATCTTCCTCGTTCGTTTGTTTGGATCATCATCACGGTTGGAAATTGGTATCATTTCCGGCCGTACGATTGTACGGCAATCCGCTAGGGGCTAATAATAAAAACAATCCGAATAGAGATGCTCTCTTCCATCTCTTCCGTTTGCAGCATGAAAAATTCCTAAGAACGCTGATCCGATGGTGCTGAAAGATGTTCTCGCGCTGATAAAATACCTCATCCCATGAAGATATGATTTGTGTGGCATCCCTTCGATGGTAGCTGGTGATACCTTTGTTTTGATGCTGGCATTGATTCGTTCGTCAGTTCGTCCAGGCCAGTTCCGAGTCGTTGAAAACCGATAGGCTGCAGTTTAAGACTTTTCTGGAATCTTACAAAGGTATGGTGGAATCGGTAGTGGTGAATCGGTTACCGTCGCATTCCATCACTACGGGTTGAGTGTAAAAGGCACGCCACACATTCGGCACGTGCTGTGAGCGGATCGTGCCGTTTTACCCACTTCCACTCCTTTCCTTCAGGAAAATATGGAGCGAACTCGTGCTTCGATTACACCGCACCGAACCTGAAAGGACAGACATTTTGAAGTCACTTACGGGCGAAGTTGTCCGGCCATCTGCGAGAAATCCTGCGGGTTGGAATGGAACCCCCAACTGAGGGGCGCTTTTGTTTCGCCAAGCCTACCACTCCAAACAGGCCGAGTGCTCAATGCCCAGCTGCCACCGTTGTTTCTGCAATTGGACGTTTGTAAACCGTTTTGCTACCGCATCGTGCCCGCTGTGAGAGCATGTAAGGGGTTTTTTTCGGCTTCACAAAATTGAGGATTGAAGAGATCCTCTGTTTTATTGCGATTTGCGATGTGGTGTGTTCCATTTTGCCCCAATTGTTATTCCCCATCATTGCAGGAGGAGCTTCATGTAAACAAAGCAACCATTGACGTTGTCAAAGTAGGTCTGTCAAACTCATTTGTTTATGTGTGATTTAGTTGGCTTGCTCGTGCAGATGTGTGTTTGTAGTCTATTTCGGCAACTTCTAGCATTCGTCGATTCCGCTCCGAATTCCGTCACCGAACGTGAAGAACCGTGTTGTCGTAACTCCTCCCGTCACCATCGGGCCCTAGGGGCCAGAGGCTCAAGAAGGGTAAATGAATCTTTGCAAGATCATTATACTTTGCGTAATTTTTCGGTTAGACCTCCCTGGTCGAATGCTTCCGGGGGGTGTGTAACCTCGCGGCGGGGTGTAGTACACATGCTGGAGCGCAGCACCGCTCCGAGAGTGCATGGGTTTTGCGTTCTAACGCAAAAGTTTGACTTGCGGCCGGAGTCGTCGTGTGGATTCGTCTCGTTGTGCCCTGGGGTCGACCGGACTGGGGTGATGTCAATAGTGCGATAAACCATTGTTAGAAGTCGATTTCGGCCGGCAGTAGGTCGCTTAATCCATCCCGCCAGTTTTCAGCCTTGCAGATGGTTCGTGGACCACCTAGTGATAATAAAATAAATACGTTACATGATGATATAATCATAATCATCATCATAATCAGGCCCCGCGCCAGTGAGATTATGATTGTGCCAAAATGGGGAGAGAGGGAGAGAAAACATAAATCGAAGACCGCCAGGAAGCTCCGGGGAAGCGCTTTGACAGTGCGCGCGAATAACAATCGTTAATTGTTTGCAGTACGGTAGCCCGCTGGCAATGGTCGCGCGGAATGCTGGCGGACAGATGGTCGGATGTAGAGTTTTACCGCCATCGCATCGGCGTGATGCGTGCGATCAGTTCGCTCGTAGGTCACTGTGAGGTTAAACGGTCCGGGAACTTTTCGGTTCGGTTTCTAGTCGAGTTTCCGCGGTACATAGGTCAAGCCTGGATATGAAATGAGTTATCTATCGCCAGGCGGTCTTAATGTCAGCATGCTGATGATACTTCAGAGCGACCAAAAGGACAATAGTCGTTCATGGGGAGCGTACTTCCTAACAAGAGTACCGTACAATATTTAACGTACATGTAAAAGCCCAAAATCTGCCATGTTCCGCGTTCAAGATCAATCGAAAGTGTCCCAATATTTAATTAAAAATACCAAAAGTGGCTCACTCGTCTAATAAACCCTGCGTAGTTGGTAGAATTTCTATCGGATTGACGAAAAACAACCCCCCAATTTAGAACCGGTCCTCTCCAGCTGGCAATGCTATGTGGCCAGCCCAAGCTAGGGTAATATTCTAGAACTGGACCAGATCAAAGACATCCAATCGTACAAATGAAACGTACACAAGTTTATTGGTCGTTCCCCGAAAGAAGTCCGACAGCGAATCCACTAACGAAACATCAAACGATATAGAGAAAATCGAATTTTCCCGTACACAAATTTTCACCAATGATTGTGTTCGTATCGAAGAAAAATGCTTTGAAAGTAAATGTTTTCCAACACAATAGTGGGACGCCGTTTTACAATGCAGGATGGTGTGAATATCTCTTTGTGAATCTTTCTTTCGGTTGCCTGGAGAGGAATATTTGCGAGCTGGAAAATATTCGATGTACAATAATTGCTCCGGTGACTTTGGTACGGGACAGGAGCATACCCGTCAATTGGAACATGCCGCTGAAATTGAATGGAAGATCTGGAAGCACTTGAAGTTTCAGTTTTCTATTGATACTTTGCTTGCAAAGCTAATGCTGAAAATGGATGCCGGTTTCGTGCCAGAATAAAGGCACACCTCTTCCTAGAAAGGAGATGTGTTCAGCAAAAAAAAAATCCAATGAAAAGAAACGAAGTTCTAAAAAATTACATCACAAGCAAAGAAAATCATCGCCGGGGGTGGTAGGTACTTGAGGTGTAATTGAAATGAATGGAACGCAGAATAGAGGCACGGAAGAGAACCATGGTCGGTACAGTCAAAGGATGAATGAGTCGACAGGATGGCACCAATCGGACGACACCGGTGTTGGCTGAGTCGGGCATGAGCAAACGTTTAGGACGGAGACCGATGTAGGAGGTCTGGAAGAAAATGGAGTAGGAAAAGAATAAATATGAAATAAATGAGGAGCAAATCCACCGACCATAACAATGGCGGGCACCGTGAAGACCAATTGAAGTTGTTAACCGGTGTGCGAGAACTTCTGGCGTTAGAAGAGCCGGGAACATGGTGAAGCTATAAGTTACGCAGTACGATACAAATTACGTCCGAAAATAAGGCCCAAAAACATTAATCGGAGCTCCCCAAGCAAGTGCCACAGTGTTGCGTGTTACTTACCGCACTAGCACTTTACAGTTCACGCTTCGAGGTGGAAAATTGAGAAATCTATGTCTAATTTGCAGGCCACGAAACGGGCCTCCGATGACACCATGCAGCGACATTGAAAGTGCGCTTCCGGAGACGCATCTTCGAAGGTTTGAGCCCGGCATTCGAAAATTGGTATTGGAAGAGAAATCGGTAATAACCTTCAGTGCAACAACCTCGAACAGAGGGCAGGTTCCAGGCGAGGTTCCAAACAACAAACCCAACCCGGGAGAAACCAAGACCTTGGAAACCTTCTGTGAATTGGCTTTTGCGACTTTTTGGGACGAATGGAATAGGGGGCCCAATAAAACCATTAAACCGAACATCTCGGAGAGCCGGTCTTAGGAACCCACACAGCTTGAACATGTATGGACGGACCCGTACCATGGTGTCGGTTTTTGCGGGCAGTATCCTGTTTTTGCTTCCTGATAATCAGGAACGGTCTGGCTGAGGACACTCATGACTCGTGGACGTTAGGACCGTAGCGGTCTGTACTTGTATGTGTGTTTCTAGGCCAAGGATATTGTTTTACAACACTCCTTCGATCCCTTGCGATAAGGGTCGTTTACGAGATTGAGGGAATGTGTCAAAAGTCAAGTAACAAGTTTGTTTTGGGCTGAGGGTTTGTGTCTCCAGGATGTGTGGGTTTTCTGGTACGTTAATTGTACAGAGAAGAGAAGGTTTGCATAAAAACAAGGCCCGTTTGTATATGATAGTTGCTTCGAGGTCAGAGTCAGGTCAGTTCAGGTCTATTCTGAACACAGTCCTCCTTTCACAGATAATTTACAACCCATTATGCAGTTGTATTGCTTATCCATATTACACAGAGGGTTTAGGTTAGACGAATGTGAGGGACGGATAAGGAAAGCATTAGCATGCAATAATGAACCTTCGGATAAGACCTTGAATCTTCCATTGGTTTGATGGCAAGATTTTATAACTGTTACTCTTTCAATTTCTACGTAAAGGTTGATTATGTTTCATCAAACACGAATGCCCACAAGCTGTACAGATTAATTAACTTAATGATAATACTTTCAAAGAGAAAGTATTTGTGAAAGTGTGGGAATAAATTATCCTTTCATCGTCGGCTGCTGGCATCTGGAAGGATTTTGAAAAATTCTGCTCCCCCGCAGTCGCTGCAAAGAGTATGGCGTGAGTCACGGTTCTCTATGCGTTGCGTTAAGTGAACATAATGAGTTAGCACCTACCGAAGCGGCGACCCCTCAGGCATCGAGGGTGAATGTTGCCAATCGCTGGAACCGGCTTCGCGACTGAGGTTGCTTCGAGGTAATAGAGGAAATGGGTGGTATACAAGTACACGAAAGCTTTAATTGATTAAATGTGGTTGCGGCTTCTGCTGTGGCCTCTCTAGGAGTAGGCGTTTTAGGCGTGTGCAGACACAGCAGGTTTGGAAAGCGAACTGTGAGATTATTGCTCTTGTTGATAGTGGAACTGATTGTTTTGGAAAACACTGGAAGAATCTGAATGGTTAAACGTTGCATCACGGATTATGTTTTGTGGATTAAAATAATTTACGAAATCAAAATCATAAGCATGATGCACACGAGAAATCGTTCTGCAATCGTATTTAATTTCAAACAACATAAATCACCTTAAGTATTTGTAAGGAAAACAAACCTCCTTCCCTTTACAAAGGTAATTCCGTTTTGGGTGAAGGTGTAACACGCTTGAATCTTTGTAGTTGATTTAGTGTTGTGCGACTGTTCCATTATTAAATTTTAATTATTATTTGTTGCAGCACCTTTGGCACTCATCGTCTATGAGACGAAAAACCCGCCTCTACGCGCACAGGGTCAAACATGAGGAAAAAAGAATCCTTTTGTGTTCGGAAGCTTGAGTTTTATTTCTTTCGCCGTGAGAAGAAGAATCTCGGTGCAGGAAGAATTAACAATATTTTAATTAAAAAACAACTTACGCGTACCCCATACGGTGTTGCTTAACGTGTTTTTTCTTGCTCTTCTCACCTCTGGAAAGGCTTTCAAGTAAAGGAAGCCTTTTCTTTTGCTGCCCGGGAAGGTCTGTTATTTAGCGCTCGAGCGCTGAGTTTTCGGCCCCAGAGTGGAAGTTTTTAATCAGAAAACCACCCACGAACGTATTAATAACAATTAGTACCGAGGCTGGAACCATCCCTGCCAGCGGTGGCACAAAAATAAATGAAATGCACAACTCACTTCAGTCCTGAATTTGGTACGGGTGGTTCGCTTTGTCGGGGACATATTAAGGTGTAATTTTCATTTCAAGCGCTTTTCCCGGTGTCGAGCGTGAAATGGAGCATCGAAATTATTACAATAATCAGATTCGGGGATGAAAAGGCAATGAATATCGAAAAGTAGTGTACAAATATTGCCACCGCCGTCTTGGTCGAGGGATCTACATGTGCAAAGGACCTCCAAAGAGCGATTCCGCTTGTCGAGTGTTGCTAGCTAGCAAAAGTGGATCAATTGTTCGCAAGACAACCCTGAAATATTCGATCTACGGTCTAATGGTGCGGGCATTCACAAGCACTAGGATTCGTCATTCGGAACGGCCATCATTTATCACTTACCGCGTTACCTTTGGAAGGACAGCCCTGCTCGTCCTGATGACGCAGCTGTTTTGCCTCGATTGGTCCGAGGGCCTGGCATCGGGTCGGTTTTGTTTCCCTTCTGGGAGGTGAACCTTCGAAAGGTGCTCTTGTGGTTGGGGTATTGGCGAAACCTAGGTAAGGCTGAATTTCATATTGATGGTCAGCGTTATCTCTCTATTATCATAGTGTTGCCAGGCATAACAGACACTCGTACACACACTCGTAGTGTAGAACCTAAAATCGAACTGCACAAAATGGAAGATTGATGACGCACAGAGCAGAGGAAAATGACAAATGATGTTTCGGTTTCGGAAGGTTTGATAAGTAGATCGAAGGATTAGAAACATTCTAACGATACAAACGATGTACTTTCAGAAGGATGGTACTCGGAATTAAACATGATAATGATTGTACGAAAATAATATCTTCCATACAACTATTCGCTTCTTAATATAACATAAGCTTTCCATTAACAACATATCGTGTGAACAAATTCGTCCAAAAACTTCTCGTTCCAGTCACGCCAAAACAACATTTATGATTCAAAAGCAAAGCTTGTGACCAATACGAATTGAGAAAAAAGTCCAACATGTACCAGTTTCCGGACTGGACCACAAGGATGAATAAATCATTTGAGTAAATAAATCAACTTAATTGTAACTGGTGGGAGTGGTGTTGTTGAATTACGTTCGATATTATAATAATTTCCGTTGCTGCACGCAGTGCCACACTCGGGTGCATCTCGGGTCTGAGTGCGGGAGCTTACCGAGGAAGGTAACGGGGACCATTTGCCATCGCGATCACATCGCGATCGAATTGACTCTTTCGGAGAAGCTAAAGCGTAGAGCGCTTCGCAGATAGTGGATGATATGATTTAGCACAGGTTTATTTGCACATTAGGCATAAAATATGTTACACCTTTTTTGCAGTGTGAATGTGCATATATTGTGGTTAAAAATAAAGAAAGAAACCGTGACGACCATAACTCAGAGTGACTCAGAGACCTGCAAGTCTTTGGGTGCGATGTGGCAACGACACCTTTGAAACACAGACGCCAGGGGTTGGAGCTTGTGGTGGAGTTGTTTATGTCGAATAAAATGAATTCATTCTCAATATTTATGGTAATCACTACGCTTAATATGGGCACAGGACGAAATGTATGTCGAATGCTGAATGCTGCATTCTATTTCAGTGTCCTATCGTTAGATGCAAGTATGTACGGGAGAACTAGTGCGGTGTCTGTTCTGTTTGAATATTGGAAGCTATCTCTAGACCACCGATCAGTGGACATGAATCTAGGAAGCTCATTCGTGTGCGGCGAAGACAAAGGAAGATGAGCTCTGGCGTGTAATGATGTATTGGGAAATTTGCCAAGACTGTCTTGTGACCTCCGCTTGCATGCTGCCTGGTTTCATCTTGAGACGGTGTCATTCTACTTCCCTACGGGGAACGGAAGAACGTTGCCGGTGTCGACGTTCGAGACGGAGAAAAGTAGTAAAGTAAATTATTTCGTTTATTTCTGTTGTGCACTTTGTATGCAGCCGGCGATGGATGGTACGTACCATCGGTGGTGGTGTTTTATTTATTGTTACGTATATCCGGCCAATATTGCACGCGCCTCCTAGCGGGAGATCACCAGCAGCGTCGTTGGCATCTGCTTCGTTCGGCTATCCTTCTTGTGTGTTGAGTCTGGTTATTTCTCCTGCTCATTCTGTACACTTTCGGAGCATCCGGATAATGTTGTTACATTGTACAACATCGCGTCGTGAACTCGTCGTCCATGTCGAGAACAACTCATCATGTCACACGTCTCATCTCACTCATCTCATCTGCTCATCTCGTTTGTGTTTGGAAATGTTGGAAACGGGTGGTGATCATCTTCTCCATTTCACTACTTTACTACTTACTGACGAAGTAATTACATCGCGCTTACAACACTGCCTAATGAAGACGGGCTAATTAATTTTGAAACAAAGACAGAACAAAGATTTGATAAACCAAACGTAGTTCTTATTATTGATTCCTCTTCTTTGCTGTATGGCCATGTGAAGACCTACTTCCCTACAGATTAGGTAAAATTAATAGTTATGAACCAAATAAATGACTTCAGATTCTTCGAAATTTGCGAATGAATGAATCAATTGTTGCACTTTTTCAACAATCCCCTTACGATCATTCTTCCGATGTCATGCTGCTACAGTCTGTTTGTTTGCTATCGTACAGTCCCATTCCGCCCGTGTCGTCCAATGGTCGTCCTATCCCAAAAGGATCTCCTGTCGTGTCGAACAGACACCGTACAAACCAACCATGCCGCCACATTTATTTTTTGACCTCTCGATTGTTTCACGATTCATTTACCTTTATTTAGTGTCCGGCTAGGATTGTCATCGGTGCGCTTTACCGGTTGGCACGGTGCATTTCCATTGTTTTCACTAGAAAGAGCTTGCACAAGGTGTGAAATAGGAACAATTGGAGTGTGTCAGTTTGGCAATACTTGTTGGATGTCCTGCAGAGAGGGACGGCAAGGAATGAAAGACCCTACAGCCAGCCTGGTCCAGTCCTGTTGTGGGCGGAAGAGCATTTAAGAGCCATCAAATCACCCCGCAGAACATGCGTCACGAGCAAAAGCGCAAATTAGTTTGCACAAAATCTTCAGCTGCTGGAGGGGTATTCATTTATTCTATGAAAGACATGTGTGTCCGGTCGACCCATTAGATGATCAAGTATGGGTTGGCAGCATTCTGGTGCGATGTTGCTTTAGACTCAGCGATCGCCAGTAATTCCTTTAAAATTGCTGCCTGCAGGTGTTGATGACCGTTACAGCAACAACAATCTTGCCGGACATTTCAAACCACGTGTTGGAGCAAGAAAAACAGTAATAAACAAGGAAAAACGGTTCCAAACAGTACCAACACTACAGGGACCCTGGAAACCTGGAACCAACTAAGAAATGTTGAAAAGGGGAGGATACTGCTGCCAGAACTGATCTTTCCAATTTTTCGCCTCTAGATGTTTGCTTCTGCAGCAGGCTTCACGGCCGTCCATTAATCATTTAATTAGAGGAAAAACAAACACCGTGAAAATGGCCACGCAATATACGCTAGTGCAGAGCTGCTCTGGGTCTTAAAGTGCTGCCGTTACAGGTTGCATGATCGTTTCGCTTCTCGACCAACGATCGGTAGGGCCACCTTGGTGATTGGTGTCTGCTGCTCTGCACGTCTGTTTTGGGCCGCGTCTGGCTGTTGCCTGGAGATTGTAGCAAAATCGCTAAACGGTTCCAGAATGGTTCTCGTACCCAAAACACCCAAGGGACCGATGATGATTTATTAGTTTGGGAGCAGAGAATGAGCCATCGATTGTGGTTCGGGGCTAGAGTACCTGTTCGCAAGTTTGCCCTGTTCACTTGTTCGTTCTTGGTTGGTTCGTTGGTTAGGTTTCGTGATAATCCTTAATTAAAACACTAAGCAGTAGGACGCGTTAAAACATTCTTCCAACGGTTGTAGAGTCGATACGGTGATGTTTCACTACTATTTGGGTGTTACCTTTGTTTGGCTGGATGCATTTTATTCGATTATACATTCTTTTCGTTCGTCTTCTCTCGCTCGGTGCGAGCCGATTAGACTGATTCCGTAAGCATCTGACCTTAGCAAGGATAATTAATTGGGCAGCTTTGAGGAATGTGTTCCTGGAAGAGCCGGGATTCCAAGCCCGATACGTGGCGAGGATTAGGACAAGAAATCGAAATCAGACGAACGTTTCTTCGTTCCTTTCGAAGGCATGGAAGGTTGCGCATTCCACGTGTGCTTAATAAAAATGCAATTAATCATGCTCACAATGTAGGTCTGTAGGGCCATTGTGACGGTAGAGAACTACTTAGTCGTGGTGTACTGCGAGCCACGCCGGACCCAAACGGCCATCCTTTGCACAATTAGTAATGGTCAATAATTCTTCAAGCAAGTGCGCTCGAAAATCGTTCGATAAAGCGGATTGCCAATCGAATCGGTACGACGTTGACGGTATGGTATGGTGCAGCACTGGATGACAGTTGAGATAAATCGATGAAATTCGATGAAATCTGATGATCCGCCAATCGGGCCCATGTTCCGAACGTGCACAAGAAAGAAGGCGCCAGCTTTGCGCCGATAACATCGTGTTGATTCCACAAATGATAAGCAGTGAGTGGGAGAGAGAGATAGAGAGGAGCGTGAGTTTTATTGCTCCTTTACCAAGCCACGGTAATTAATTTGGAATCCGAAATATCAGATTACGCAGCGCTGCGTACAGGTTTGGACGGTCGAACGATGGCGCCAGCTAGGCTACCGGCCTGGGCATGGAAACAAAAAAGCGACCAAGCGATTGGAGCAGGTTGCCGTCGGTATCATCGTTCATCGTGGTGTGTCTTCTTACCTTGGAGTGTAGTCGATGAGCCCGTTTTACAGCACTTACATCAATTGTCGAGTGGATAACCAGTGCATGAATGCGATCATTAAGCCGTGTATGTGTGCAACCGTCGGCTCCAAATGCTCCATCGCTCAGTGTCCAATGAGAGTGTTGTGTAAACAGGTATTAATCATAGGCACCGGTATCGGTTCGCAGCGATCTTGACCAGCGAAGGTCGCTGGGGCCGCGTAATGACGGTAATTAATAACAATATCTGTCTGACGGATTGATAGGGTTTTGCAGATTGCATCCGGAATGTAGAAAGTTTCTGCTGAGTTAGCTCATCAGGCAGTGGTCCGTACCACTCCTTGCAGCACCTTGTAAAAACAGCAGAGAAATAACAAAACTTCGGTCTTAAAATTGCTAAAAAATGCTTAAATTTGTAAAATATATAGATCGCTTTCTTCGCTCTTTAAATACGGATCTTACACTATTAACAAATCCTTGAAATTCCTGAAATCCTATGGCTCAGCAGGTCCAATTTTCCATGCACTGGCGGTATATGATTTTATTTTTCAGAAATTTTCATATCATGTCATGGTTAGCCTTGCGGAGAATTCGGCATCCACACAATGAAGAAGGATAACGCAGGATCTCTTATGGCCCACCCTTTCTTCGGGTTGAATCCTTTCTGTGCAGCTGGTCCAGACGCAACGTATTCTTCATTTTTTACCACTTTTTGTATGTGTCCTTGGCGATGCTCTGTGGGCAATGGATGAGCTCGAACAAAATGGTCATTTGTCTCGATTAGAGCCCCGAACGCATCACCCTATCGCCCAAAAATCCGCCTTCATTTTCCATCAGACATTACATTCCCGTATGTTGTTGTGGTTTTCCGAGACCGGGGGTGTTTTTTTGTTTGCCGATAAAGCGAAACGAAACAAAAAGAAACAGGATCAAAGAATAGCTCACACTCTGGCAGCACTTTTTTATCGTTATCCTTTCTGTCCTGTGGGCCTACTGGGTTTGTGCGGACATGTCGTCCGTGCCAACCCCCGACGGTGTCGTTAAAGTGTTTCTCTGGACGCTCGATAGTTGATTGGTAACATTAATAATTCTGTCAGGTCTATTGTTTGTTCTCAATCCGTAGCGATAAAAGGTTGTTTTGTTTTCGGGTTGGCATCGCGAACCAGCATAGAAAGCATTCCAATGCCACGAGGCCTTTGATCATGAATCGATTCCGAGGATCGTAAAGTACCCACATAGGACACATGTGTCCTTGATCTCGCGGATAAGGGACGCCGGTTAAAGATGCTTCAATTCGAAGGAGTTAGATCCGTTAGGTGACATCACACGCGTCTTTAAGCGACACACACGGCCAGCTGGTGTGGGAACGCTAGTCGCTTTTGAACCCGTTTCGATGTTTCTAGGTTCCGTTTATGATTTTATCCCATTTCGTTTTAGACAGACGTCTTGTGTTTCTTTTTTATGAAGACATCTCTCACAGGGGAGTTGTCACTTTAATAGTGCGTCGGTCCCATCAATAACTTCATCCGTACGGTCCATACATGGCGGAACGATCTTTCGGGGTTGGAAGAAAAACAAACGATACTCCTCTCGATGATACTCGCTATAAAATGGTTTACAATCTGATTGCTGACTTCTAACAAATTTACGAGCTCAAAGATCAATTTGTGTACGAAGGCGCGTTCGGCAGCGTACCGTAAGCCGTATCGTTGTGTTCTCATACTGTTTGGGATAAAGTAAAAATTGCTAAAGCAAACGTTTAGCTGGAGAATGTCGTGTGTGCATTTGGATGGCGAGAAGAACGGACCACAATTTCAATAAATTCGTTGAAATCTAACGTGTCTTGTACCAATAATCGTATAAAGTGAGTTGTAAACATGAGAAATAAAAAATATCAATCGCCCCCAAGGAACGCGTTCGATATGCTATGACCAAACCGTTAAAGGACCTCGAATGCTGGTGCTGGATGGAGGCTGCAATAAAAATGGTAACTAGTTTTTTTTTTTAGGTTTTAGGCACCCTTACCCATTTCCATGCAAAGAATGGCAGTGTGTGTGTGTAGGACACATGAGAGGGAAAAGCTTAGGTTGAAATAAAATTATATTGTTTTATTACACGATTGCGTGTTGTTGTTATTTTGTTTCAGGATCCGTTTGTTTTTTGTTTGTGCTTTGGGAGGCAAACGAAGCTTTGGGAGAGTGCGCATTAGCAGACGACAGACAAATGTGGGATGAAAAAACAAACAAAAACAGACCCCGCTGGTAGATTCCTGCACGAGCAAAATAATGGAAAATACCTGCGAAATAAAGCGCAAAGCATGGCCATCCCGTGTGTGTGTAAACTCTTAACAACCGCCAACGCAAGCTGGTATTGGATTGGGGAACGAGAAGAGGAAGGAACAGAAGAACGACCAACAAAAAAGGGGGTAAGTGAGTTAACTAATAAAACCAAAAACGGCAAATATTTTTCGGACGCGTTAAAACAAACATTTTCATAGCCACCGCACCGAGGGAAAGGTGGTCCATTACACCTTTTAGCTCTTTTTTTTTGGGCACGGGCAAAAGGGTGAAACGTTGGGTGGTAGCTGTATTCGTATGCGTGTTTGCATGCATGCGACACAGGCTTGTGGGTGCTTCCTATTTTTTTTCTTGAGGCTCGTTTACCTGCCGGTCGGGGGTTATTTGAAGCTAATAAAAATCTGATGTCAAAAAGTCACCGAATGTTTGTTTTTTTCGCTCTCTCTCGCGCTGTTCGGTGACGAGGTAACGATATCGACATTAATGGGTGTTGAAGGTCGTATGAATAAAGCAAAAAATAAAGGTACATTCTTTCATCGATCGTACGATCGAGCATATGCAGCAGTAAAATGTTTAACGAAAGTCACACACAGTTTGTGTAAAACACCGTCCCGTAAGAATGTGAGATGCGAACAGAGCAAAACTCATCAAACAATAACAGAAGAAAAACTTGAAATAAAAATTAAATAAATCCAACCCATTCGGGGTACGGGATGTACGCACACACGCGGATCCAACTATCGCTGGATATAATATAAAGATGAAATATGAATAAAATTATCATAAAAATTATGCTGATCGTGTTCGGTTTTGGGGGCTGTTTCGATCATCGGTCTTTGGTATCGGGACGAATGTATGCGTGTACGACACACCGTTTAACCGTTTATCGTCATCCGATGCGACTTCAGTCGGTTGGTTGAATTGCTCCGAATTCTGTGTTGGATTCTGATTAGGCAAATGTTCGACCTTTTGTACGGTTCTAAGAAAGCACGGAAAAATGACTACTCACGCAAATATCGCTTTGAGTATAATAATTTTCGAACGATCGAATCCACACCGAAAGATGCACGGGATGGGTTTGCGTTTGATCTCGTCCATTTACTTTAAATTTATGAGCCTCCCCCCCCCCACCCGTTCCCGAGGGTCGGTGCTGAAGTTGTTTGTTGGTTTGTTGAATTGTTGTGAAGAATTTTAAACGATCACCCCCTGGAAATCATAACGATCTGTTGCTTATGAGAGACGGTTTGTTTGAGCATCGTTTCCATCCCCGTTCTCATGTTGCTCGCTCGAGCAGGCAGGTAAACTCAGCTTGACTCAGGCTTTCTTCAGCTGCTAAATGTCGCCAGCGGTTGTGGTCACCGTGTAACGAATCGATTATTGTACCGATGATGATGATCCGCGAAAGGATGCCCATTCTTCCAAGCGATGACGCAGTGCGAAGAATGAGCCATGAAGCTGCAGCCAGCGAGATTGAGCTGCTTAAATTGTCAACGTAAAAGAGGAAGCGGCAGCATCTTCCAAGGTGCGCTGGTCCAGTTTGATCCCAATTTATGGACTTCCGATTCGAGCTGTCCACAGCTGCACAAGAAACGCCATAAAACCGCTCACTTTTATAGCCATTTAAAGTGCTATCGACTTGTACGACCCCGGAGGCAACAGCACCCAGCGCGTGTGCCACCCTCGCGGACTTTGTTTCCTGTGTTACGCCGGTGATCCTGGGTCAAACGAGATGTGCTTCCCTCGCACAATGAAAGATCGTAAAATGTCGAACTAAAGAGCGATGAATTCTACAACCCCCCTGATGTCATTCTGATTTCGTTTTCCGCACCGTACGTGAAGGCACTCCGAATTAACAGAGCGTGCTAATTTGTTGACAAATTTGTCTGACCGCCACAAATTGAGCACATTTTGAGCTCGGGGTGCCTCGGGGTGAGGTGAGAGTGTTTGTTGTTATGGGCGCATTGAGTGGTAATTTAATTAATGTGAAATAAAGTGGCCATAAAACTTTAATGAGGTATTGATCAAGGAATATGAACAAATAGAACTTGAAGCACAAGTTTATCTTACAACAATGCAATTCAATGCTTTGACAATGCTTAATCTTGCTATTGTGATGAAGCACAGGGATAACCGTTACAAATGAGTACAAAGTACTGTATTAGATTTGATTTCTCTCTTGGAAATTCCTTGGATGAAAAGTATTGCACAAAACCTGTAATCCGTTCGTAAAGCTCACACATTTTACAAACAAAGCTAATAAATCAAGTTGCCTCGGTTCGGAAAGGTTCTGTAAAAGGATTACAGCGAAGGATCAACGGAGGAGAAGTCGTTCCTCTAGTTGCAAGGAGCCGAGTATAGTTGGCGTTTGATGATAGAAAATCACTTTCCAAGCTCTATCGTTACGCTTCATATTCGTCACACTGGCTTAACTTTTGTGAGGACTGGTTTCAGATTCAATGCGGTTGTTAGATTGGAAGTATTCTCCAAAGGAAACGGTTCGAGGGACCAGAAGGAGATAGCAGCAGCATGAAAATAGATCAACCAAAGAATAAGATGAGCCGGTACGGATCGGTACTCCCCAGGACATGACCCCATGCTAGGTTCGTAACAGGATTTGTGCGAACATCCCGTATGGAAAAAGGGTTAAAACAACAAATACGACCATGCCAATATTTGTAAACTACCGGCATCGCTTGCCGGGTCGTTGTCATTGTTGCAAAGGCTGTGTTTTCCCTTTGCTCGGTGCAAAAAGGTTCGTTTGTTGTACCTCGTCACCATATTGTGTAGGTGCGCCCATAAACAGATTAACCGTTAATCCTTTCGTCTATTGTTGTACATACCTCAGGGTTCACCCTTGATTGACCGCCCTCAACCCTTTGACGAGACCTGGTGATGGTGCAGAACTTGGAGACGATGGATAGAGTACGCCCACTGGAGACGCCCCCGGAAAGTGGTCAACAAATGTGTCCTGACATTTGTTGCCTTGTCTGTGCGAATAACCTCAGAAGTATTTGACTTTTAAATTGCTGCTATTACTACCTCTGTCCCTCAATAGAGGTAGTGTCAAGAACCGCTACGACCACCGAGCAGTTGGAGTTTTAGCGTTTGAAGAGCTACAAATGCTTCTTGTAGACTTCTACTCTTGCACTGTCTACCTCCTCACTTCGTCGGCTTCCTAATGACTTCATTGAACTGGATATATTTGCACAGGTCCTTCCATCAGGGTAATGGGACTTTAGTCCCCAGCTATTCACACCTTCTCTCCGTGCGCCTGTTTGTACACTTGGTGTTTGCGAAAACCTACAAGAATCTGTCAGATCTTGCGGGCAGCATAATTAAAGGCTTCCTTTTGGGAACTAGTTTATGGCACAGCTTATCACGGTACTACACGTTGTTGACTTTGCGGCCTCGGGGTAAAGTTCTCGAACTACGGGGTAGGGGTAATATCCGCCATTTTGAGAATTATTAAGCAGCGAAAATAAACCGAATGCATAAGTATGAATTCTAAACCGTTCCTCCATTTCTTCATACTTTATTATAATTTATACGAATGAAAATGGCGGCTCATTGGCGTGTTGTCTTTCTCTGTTTCCGTGCTTAATTTATTAGTAATTTTTCACTTACGATAATTTTACCGCACCTGACACCCTCGTGCGTTCGATTTTCCCCCATAGCTTTAGAAAACAGGAACGGCCCCTTCTCCGGATACGTTTGCCTACTCCAGTTCTGTTCGCTCACGCAGCGCATTGCCTTCGTAATGCATATATTTCACAATTTTATGAGCATTTTGGAACGGTCTTAGCATTTTATCAAATATGTTTATTGCTGCTACTTTCGTGCGCAACACCAGTTCTCCTGTTCCGTAAAACGGGCTAGTAACGAATGGACTTCCAACACTCAAGGCAAGTGGCTTTACGTGTCGTCTTTGGACCCTAAGGCTCTAACCAGGTGTTGCAATAGATGAATTTCTTATCGATTGGGGTGGTTGCAGTGTTAAGTTATCTAACTTACAGTGCGCGAACTTAGTATGGCGCAACAAGAAATAATGATAATAATTGGTATACTCTGTACTTATTATCATTGCGTTTTCAATAGTCATATCTTTTTCTTTTATCTCAACAT